>JAOTJB010018985.1:0-23290 GCA_027123815.1 Erythroxylum minutifolium
TCCGTGTCAAAAGAAAAGGTATTTTGCGCATCTTGTATGTTTTCGGTTATACGTTATGTTGTGTTATGGTCTTTTCCACAGCGTATTGTGAATACTTGGGCCATACGTGATACGACAGATTTCCCACCGAGGTGGCCTATGACCAACGGGTTGTTTTGCCCATCGAAGCTGCCTAGCGACTATGCCAATGGGCTGTTTTGTCCACTGAAGGTACCTAACGACTATGCCAATGAGTTGTTTTGCCCACCTAGGGTGCCTAGTAACCATGTCAATGGGTTGCTTTGCCCACTGAAGGCGCCCATCTGGCTATTTTTCCATCAAAATTGTCTAACGACTGTGCCAACGGGACGTTTTACCCACTGAAGGTGCCCAATGGGTTGTTTTGCCCTCTAAAAGTGCCTAGCAACCGTGTCAATAGGTACCTTCAGTGGGTAAAGCAGCCCATTGACACGGTTTCTAGGCACCCTAGGTGGGCAAAACAACTCATTGGCATAGTCGTTAGGTACCTTCAGAGGGTAAAATAGCCCATTGGCACAGTTGTTAGCCCACTGAAGGCGCCCATCTGGCTATTTTTCCATCAAAATTGTCTAACGATTGTGCCAACGGGATGTTTTACCCACCAAAAGTGCCTAACGACCTCGCCAACGGGTTGTTTTGTCCATAGATGATGCCTAACGATTGTGCCAACAAACTGTTTTGCCCACGGATGGCGTGCCAATGGGTTGTTTCCCACTAAAGGTGCCTAGCGACTATCTCAGCAAGCTATTTTGCACACCAAATGTGCCCAACAAGTTGTTTTTCCCACCAAAGGTGCCTAGCAACTATCCCAATGGGTTGTTTTACCCACTGAATCTGCCCAACGAGCTGTTTTTTCCACCGAAGGTGCCAAGCGACCTTGCCAATGAGCTGTTTTGCCACCTAAGGTACACCATTGAACTATTTTTTCTATTAAATAGGCCTAGCAATTGTGCCAATGGACTGTTTACCCACCGAAGGTACCAAATGACCATGTCAACGAGTTGTTTTGCCTATCGAAGGCTCCCAACTGGCTGTTTTTCACACAAAAGCTCTCTAATGACTTTGCCAACGAGATGTTTTACCCACCAAAGGTACCCAACGGGCTATTTTCCCACTAAAGATGCCTAGGGACTAGGGACTGTGCCAAGAGCTTGTCCTGCCCACTAAAGATGCCCAACAGGCTGTGTTTCCTACTGAAGGTGCCTACCCACAACGGCAACAGGCTACTTTGCCCACCTAGGTTACCTGTAGGTCATGCCAACGGTCTGTTCTTCCCACCGAAGATATACAAATGGCTCATTATCTTTATCAAATGTTCCTTGTGACTGTGCTAACAGACTGTTTTGGCCACAGAAGGTGTGTCAATGGGTTGTTTTTCCCATCGAAGACGCCTCGTGCTATGCCAACAGGCTGTTTTGCCCAACAAAGATGCCCAACTGGCTGTTTTTTCTAATCAAAGGTGCCTAGTAACCATGTCAACAGGTCGTCCTTCTCACCGAAGGTGCCTAACTAGCTGTTTTTCCTGCCGAAGGCACGTAGGGACAATGTCAATGGGCTTTTTGCCCACCGAAGGTACCTGGAGACTATGTTAGTAGGTTGTTTTGTCGACTGAAGGCATGCCAATGCATTATTTTTTCCATCAAATGTGCCTAGCAACTGTGCCAACGGGCTATTTTGCCTGCTAAAGGTACCTTGCGACTAGGCCAATAGGTTGTTTTGCCCACTTAGGGTACCTAGCGACCGTCTCAATGGGTAACTTTGCCAGCCAAAGGTGCCCAGCTAGCTGTTTTTCCAACCAAAGGTGCCTAGCAATTGTGCCAAAGAGTTGTTTTACCCACCGAAGGTGCCCAATGGGCTGTTTTACCTACCAAAGGTCCCTAGCAACCATACCAGCGGGTTGTTTTACCCACTTATGGTGCCTAGCAACGCTGTCAAAGAACTATTTTTCCCAGCGATGGTGTGCCAAAAGGTTGCCCACGAATGGTGTGCCGATGAGTTTGCTGTTTTTTTCTTCGAATGTTCCTAGGTTGTTTTGTCCACTGAAGATACCTAACGACTATGCCAATGAGTTGTTTTGCCATCTATGGCTCCCCACTGGCTATTTTTTCCACCGAAGGTGCCTAACGATTGTGCCAACAAACTGTCCTGTTCACTGAAGATGCCCAATAGGCTATTTTTCCCACCGAGGATGCCTAGCCACCATACCAGTAGGCTATTTTTCCTAACAAGGTAACTGGGGACTATGCCAACGGGCTATTTTGCCCACTTGAGTTGCCTAATGACTGTGTCAATGAGCTATTTTACCCACTGAAGGTATACAAATGGGACGTTTTTTCCATCGAATGTGCCTAGTGATGGTGTCAATGAACTGTTTTGCCCACCAAAGCTATACCAACGGGCTATTTTGCCTACCGATTCTACCTAGCGACCATGCCAACGAGCGGTTTTGTAGACAAAAGGTGCACCAAACGTGCTATTTTTTGCAACGAATGTGCCTAGCGATCAAAAGTGCACCAACGTACTATTTTTCACAAAGGTGCACCTACGGACCATTTTTCCAGCCAATGATGCCTATCTACTGTGCCAATGGGCTGTTTTGTCCACCGAAGATGCCTATCGACCATGCCAATAGGTTATTTCACCCACCCAGAGTTTCTAGGGACCTTGCCAACGTGCTATTTTGTCCATCAAGGTTGCCTAGTGACCATGCCAACAAGCAGTTTTACTCACCGATGGTGCCCAACGGGTTGTTTTGCCCACTAAAGGTGCCTAACTAGTTGTTTTCCCACCAAAGGTGCCTAATAACTGTCCCAACAGGTTGGTTTACCCACCGATGGTGCCCAATGGGATGTTTTTCCCACCGATCGTGCCTAGCGACTGTTTTACACACTGAATGTGCCTAGCAACCATGCCAACAGGTTGTCTTTCCCACCAATGGTGCCTAATGACCGTGCCATTGAAATGTTTAGCAAACTGAAGGTGCGAGAACGAGCTTTTTTCCCATGGCAAGTACGTAGCAGCTGTGACAACGGGCTATTTTGCCTACCGAAGGAGCCCAATTGGCTGTTTTACACACCGAATGTGCCTAGCGACCATGCCAACAAGTTGTTTTTCCTACCCAAGTTGCCTAGCAACCATGCCATCGAAATGTTTTGCCCACTGAAGTTATGCCAATAGCTTGTTTTTCCAGCTGAAGCACCTAGCATCCGTGCCAACGAGCTATTTTGCCCACCGAAGGTACCTAACTTGCTGTTCTACCCACTGAGGTGCCCAATGGGCTATTTTTCACACCGAACATACCTAGCTACTATGCCAATGGGTTGTTTTGCCCACTGATGGTGCCTAACGACCATGCCATCAAAATTTGTTGCATACTGAAGGTGTGCGAATAGGCTATTTTTCTCACTAATGGTGCATAGTGACCGTGCCAATGAGCTGTCTTACCCACCAATGATGCCTAGTAACCTTCCCAACGGGCTGTTTTTCCCACCCAGGGAGTCTAGCGAGCTTACCAATGGGCTCTTTTCCTACCAAATATGCCTAGCGACTTTTCCAACTAGCTATTTTACCCATCGAAGGTGCCTAGTGACCATGCTATTAGGCTATTTTGCCCACCAAAGGTGCCCAATGAGTTCTTTTTCCCATCGAAGGGGTCTGGCAGTCGTGTCAACGGGTTATTTTTCCCATCGAGGGTGCTTAAAATTGTGCCAATAGGCTGTTTTGCAAAACCAAAGTACCTAGTGACCTTACCAACGGGTTGTTTTGCCCACCAAAGGGGCCTAGCGATCGTGCCAACAGGTTGTTTTACCCACCAAAGGTGCCCAATGGGCTATTTTTACCACTGAAGGGGCTTAGCGGTCGTGCCAACAGGCTTTTACCCACTGAAGGTGCTAAATGGGTTGTATTCAATATAGAAAGGGCCTAGCGGCTGGGCCAACGAGTTATTTTGCTCACCGAAGGTGCTTAACAACTGTGCCAATTAGTTGTTTTCCCCATCGAAGGTTCCTAATGAGTTGTTTTTCCCACCTAAAGAAAACAACGACCATAGTGCATAGGAAAAGTGCCAATAGGCTATTTTACCCACTGATGGTGCCCAACGGGTTGTTTAGCCTACCAAAGGTGCCTCACTGGTAGTTTTTCCTACCAAAGGTGACTAGCAATTGTGCCAACGGGCTGTTTTACCCAACAATGCTGCCCAACGGGTACTTTTTCCCATCGAAGGTGCCCAACAGGCTGTTTTTCTCACCAAAGGTGCCTAATGACCATGCCAACAGGCTGTTTTACCAACAAATGGTGCCCAATGGGCTGTTTTTCCCACCGAAGGTGCCTAGCGACCATGCCAACGTGTTGTTTTACTCACTATAGGTTCCCAATTGCTATTTTGCCCACCAAATGTGCTTAGCAACCATGCTAACGGTTTGTTTTGCCCACTAGTAGTGCGTAATGATCGTGCCAATGAATTATTTTGCACATCGAAGGTACGGAACGGGCATTTTTTTCACCAAAGGTGCCTAATGACTCTGCTAACCGGCTATTTTGCCCACTGATGGTGCCCAATTGGCTATTTTGCACACCGAATGTGCCTAGTGACCATACCAACGGGTTTGTTTTTCTGACCCAAGGAGTCTAGCGACCATGCCAATGGACTGTTTCGCCCATTAAAGGTGTGCCAACGGATTGTTTTTCCTGCCGAAGTATCTAACGTTTGTGCCAACATGCTATTTTGCCCACCAAAGGTACCCAACTGGCTGTTTTGCCTACCGAAGGTGCCGATTGGGTTGTTGTTCGCACCAAACGCGCATAGCGACCATGCTAATGGGGTGTTTTGGTCACCAATGGTGCCTAGCAATCGTGCCAAAAAAATTTGTTGCCTCCCAAAGGTATGCCAACGGGCTATTTTTTGCACCGATGGTGTCTAATGACCCTATTAACGAGCTATTTTACTAACCGATGGTGCTTAGCAATCGTGGCAATGGGCTATTTTGCTCTCTAAGGGAGCCAAGCGATCTTGCCAATGGGCTTTTTTTCCTACCAAATGTGCCTAACGACCTTGCCAATGGGCTATTTTACAAATCAAAGGTGCCTACCGATCATGCAATTTTGCCCACCGAAGGTACCCAACTGGCTGTTTTGTCCATGAAGGTGCCCAATGGGCTATTTTGCACACCTGATGTGTGTAACGACCATGCAAACTGGTTGTTTTGCCCACTGATGGTGCTATTGCCTACAGAAGGTTTGCCAACGGGAGATTTTTCCTACTGATGGTGCTTAGCGACCGTGCCAATGGGCTATTTTACCCACCGAAGGTGCCTAGTAGCCGTGCCAACGAGATATTTTTCCCACTGTGGGAGCCTAGCGACTGTGCCAACGGGCTATTTTTCCCCACCAAATATGCCTAGCAACCTTGCCAACGGGCTATTTTACCTATCGAAGGTGCCTAACGACCATGCCAACAAGCTATTTTGCCCACCAAAGGTGACAAATGAGTTATTTTCCCATTGAAAGGGCCTAGCGACAGTGCCAACGGGTTATTTTTTTCCATCGAAGGTGCCTAACAATCATGCCAATGAGCTATTTTTCCCATTGAGGGTGCTTGGAAATCGTGCCAACATGCTATTTTGCCTACCAAAGTACCTATTCACCTCGCCAATGGACTATTTTACCCACCGAAGTGGCCTAAAAACTGTACGAAGAGGATGTTTTACCCATCAAAGGAGACCAATGGGTTGTTTTTACCGCTAAAGAGGCCTAGTCAAAAACTCAACGGGTTGTTATACCCACCAAAGGTGCCCAATAGGCTATTTTTTCCACTAAAGGGGCCTAGGATCTATGCCAAAGGGTATTTTTCCCACCGAAAAAGCCTAGCGACCGTGCCAGTGGGCTATTTTCCCCACCGAAGGTGCCCAATGAGCTACTTGTCCCACCTAAGGGAACAACAATCGTGTCAATGGGTTGTTTTGCCCATCAATAGTGCCTAGCAAAACTTCCATTAGGTAGTTTTACCCACCTAAGTTTCCCAACAGGATGTTTTGCCAGCCGAAGGTGTGCCAACGAGCTACTTTTACACCGCATATGCCTAGTGACCGTGTCAACAAACTATTTTACCAACCAAAGGCTTGCCAACAGACTATTTTCTCCATCAAATATGCCTAGTGACCACGCCAACAGGCTGCTTTGCCCATCAAAGCCACCCAGTTGGCTGTTTTTCCCACCAAAGGTGTCTAGCAACTGTGCCAATGAGCTGTTTTACCCACCGAATGAGCCCAATTGGTTGTTTTGCCCACCAAAAATGCCTAGTGACCATGCCAACAGGTTGTGTTGCCTACTAATGTTGCCTAGCGACCCTAAAAATGGGTTGTTTTATCCACCGAAGCTACCTAATGACTATACTAGCAGGCTCTTTTTCCCACTGAAGGTAACTGGGGACTATGCCAATGGGCTGTTTTGCCCGTCAAAGGCATGCAAATGGGACATTTTTCCATCAAATGTGCATAGTAACTGTGCCAACTGACTGTTTTGCCCACCAAGGTTGTGCCAATGAATTGTTTTGCGCACCGAAGTGCCTAGCAACCATGCCAACGAAATGTTTTGCCAACCAAAGGTGTGCTAAGGGAATTTTTTCCCACCGAAGTTGCCTAGAGACCGTGCCAACGTGTTGTTTTGCCCGCTGAAGGTGCCCAATTGGCTGTTCTGCACACCGAATGTGCCTAGTGACCATGCTAATAGGTTGGTTTGCCCACCGATGGTGCCTACCGACCGTACTAATGAAATGTTTTACCCACCATAGGTGTGCCAACGGGCTGTTTGCCTTACCGATGGTGCCTAGCGACCGTGCCAACGAGCTATTTTAACCATCGATGCTACATAGAAATCGTGCCGATGGGCTATTCTGCCCACTGAGGGAGCCTAGTGATTGTGCCAACGGGCTCTTTTTCTCACTGATTGTGCCTAGCGACTATGCCAACATGTTATTTTACCCATCAAAGGTGCCTAGCAACCGTGCCAACGGGCTGTTTGTCCCACCAAAGGTGCCTAACAAGTTGTTTTTCCCACCGAAGGGTTTAGCGGTCATGCCAACGGGTTATTTTTTCCACCAAAGTTGCCTAACGAATGTGCCATTGGGCTATTTTTCCATTTGAGGGTGCTTAGAAACTGTGCCAACAGGCTGGCCTAGCCACCGTGTCAACGGGGATTTTACCCACTGAAGATGTCTAGCAACCATGCCAATAGGTTGTTTTCCCCACCAAAGGTGGCTTGTGACTGTGCCAACAGGTTGTTTTGCCTACTGAAGGTGCCCAACTAGCTATTTTCCCCTCGAAAGGTGCCTAACAACTGTTCCAACAGGCTATTTTACCCATCGATGGTGCCCAACGGGTTGTTTTCCCCACTGAAGGTTCCTAGCAACTGTTTCAATGTGCTGTTTTACCCTCCAAAGGTGACCAATTGACTATTTTACACGCCGGTTGTGACTAGCAACCATGCCAATGGGTTGTTTCACCCACTGATGGTGCTTGCTAGCCACGCCAACGAAATGTTTTGCCTACCAAAGGTGGTCCAACGGTTTATTTTTCCCATCGATGGTGCCTATCGACTTTGCCAACGGACTGTTTTACCCATCAATAGTGCCTAGTGACCGTGCCAATGGCTTTTTTTCCCACTAAACCTATTATTTTGCCACTAAAGCTGCCCAATGAGTTGTTTTTCCCACAGAAGGGGCCTAGCAACTGTGCCATTGCGTTGCTTTGTCCATCGAAGATGCCTAACGACCGTGCAAATGGGCTATTTTTCCCATCGACAATGCCTAAAAATTGTGCGAATAGGTTGTTTTACCCATCAAAGGTGACCAATGGGCTATTTTTATCACTTAAGGGGCCTAGTGAAAATGCCAACGGGTTGTTATACCCATCAAAGGTGCCAAATGGGTTGTTTATCCCACCGAAGGGACCTTGAGTTGTTTTTCCCACTAGAGATGCCTAGCGAATGTGCCAATAGGTTATTTTGCCCATTGATAGTGCTTAGCGAATGTGCCTAATGAGCTGTTTTCCCCACCTAAGGGGAACAACGACAGTGTCAAAGGGTTGTTTTGCACATCGATAGTGGTTTGCGAAAGTGCCATCGGGCGGTTTTACCCACCAAAGGTGACCAACGGGTTGTTTTGCCCACCAAAGGTGTACTAATAAGTTGTTTTACAAACTAAAGATGCACCAACAAGTTGTTTTACCAATTATGGTGCCTAGCGACCGTGCCAACGGGTTGTTTTACCCACCGAAGGTGCCTAACAATAGTGCCAATGGCATGTTTTGCCCACCCCAGGAGCCTAGCGATCATGCTAACAGGCTCTTTTTCCCACTAAATGTGCCTAGTGATGTTGCCAACGGGCTATTTTAATAGTCAAAGGTGCCTAGAAACTGTGCCAACAGGCTATTTGTCCCACCGAAGATACCCAATGAGTTCTTTTTCCACCGAAGGGGCCTAGTGCTTGTGCCAATGGGTCATTTTTGCCTATCGAAATGGCCTAAAGACGATGCCAATAGGCTATTTTTCCCATCGAGGGGGCCTGGAATTGTGCCAACAGGCTATTTTGCCCACTAAAGTACCTAGCCATCATACCAACGGGCTGTTTTATCCACCAAAAGTGCCTAGCGATCTTACCAAGAGGTTGTTTTACCCACCAAAGGTGACCAATGGGTTGTTTGTACCACTAAAGGGGTCTAGTGAAAATGACAACAGGTTCTTATACCCACCAAAGACGCCTAATGGGCTGTTTTTCCTACTGAAGGGGCCTAGCAGCTGTACCAACGCTAGCGACCATGCCAGTGGGCTGTTTTGTCCACCGAAGGAGTAGCAATGGGTTATTTTTTCCATCAAAGGTGCCTATCGACCATGCCAACAGATTGTTTTGCCCATCGAAGGTATGCCAACGGACTGTTTTTCCTACTGAAGTACCTGGCTTCTGTACCAACAAGTTGTTTTACTCACCGAAGGTGCCCAACTGGCTGTTTTGTCCAGCAAAGGTACCCAATGAGCTGTTTTACACACCGAACATAACTAGTAAGCATGTCAATGGGTTGTTTTGCCCACCGATGGTGACTAACAACCGCACCAATAGGATGTTTTGCCCACCGAGGGAGCCTAGCAACTGTGTCAATAGGCTCTTTTCCCACTGACTGTGCCTAGCGACCTTGCCAATGGGCTTTTTTACCCATCAAAGGTGCCTAGTGACCGTGCCAGCCATTTTGCCCACCGAAGGTGCCGAATTAGTTGTTTTTCCCACCAAAGAGGCTTAGTGACAGTGCCAACCAGTTGTTTTTGCCCATCAAAGTTGCCTAACAACCGTGCCAATGGGCTATTTTCACATCGAGGGTGCTTGGAAATCGTGCTAACATGCTATTTTGCCCACCAAAGTACCTAGCCAAATGAGCTATTTTTCCTACTTAAGGGGAACAGCGATCGTGGCAAAAGGTTGTTTTACCCACTGAAGGTGTGCCAACGGGCTACTTTGCCCACTGAAAATGCACCAAGTTTTTTACACCAAATATGCCTAGTGACCGTGCCAATGGACTATTTCTCCTACCGAAGGTATGCCAATGCGCTATTTTTTCATCAAATGTGCCTAGCAACCATGCCAACGGGTTATTTTGCCCGCCAAAGGTACCTACCGACTAAGCCAATGGGTTGTTTTGCCCACCTAGGGCACCTAGCGATCGTGTTAATGGGCTTCTTTGCCTACCAAAGGCACCCAATTGGTTGTTTTTCCCACGAAAGTTGTCTAGCGACTGTGCCAACGAGTTGTTTTACCCACCAAAGGTTCCCAATGGGTTATTTTGCCCACCAAAGGTGCCTAGCGACCATGCCATTGGGTTGTTTTGCCCACCGATGGTGCCTAGCAACCCTGCCAACGAACTTTTTTACCCACTGATGGTGTGCCAATGGGTTGCCCGTTGATGGTGTGCCAACGAGTTTACTGTTTTTTTCATCGAATGTTCCTAGCAACCTTATCAATGGGTTGTTTTATCCATCGAAGATACCTAACAACTACGCCAACGAGTTGTTTTCCCACCGAAGGCTCCCCACTTGCTGTTTTTATCACCGAAGTTGCCTAGCGACTGTGCCAATAGGTTGTCTTGCTCACTGAACGTGCCCAACGGGTTATTTTTCCCACCGAGGATGCCTACCCACTGTGCCAACGGGTTGTTTTCTACCCCAAGGTAACTAGGGACTATGCCAACGGGCTATTTTGCCAATCTAGGTTACCTAGCAACCGTGCCAATAAGCTACTTTGTCCATAGAATGTATACAAATGGAACGTTTTTTCCATCGAATGTGCCTGATGACAGTGCCAACGGACTGTTTTGCCTACTAAAGGTGTGCCAACGACCTGTTTTGCTGACCAAAGGTACACCAACGCCCTATTTTTCCATCGAATGTGCCTAATGATTGTTTCAAATGATTGTTTTCCCCACCAAAGGTACCTGACGGGCCATTTTTCCCACCGATGTTGCCTAGCTATTGTGCCAACGGGCTGTTTCGCCCACCGAAGATGCCTAGCGACCATGCCAACAAGTTGTTTTGCCTACCAAGCGCTTCTAGTGACCGTGCCAACATGCTATTTTGCCCCCCGATGGTGCCTAGTGACTATTCCAACTGGCTATTTTACCCATCAATGGTGCCCAACTGGTTGTTTTGCCCATGTAAGGTGCCCCAACTGGCTATTTTTCCTACTGAAGGTGCCTAACAACTTTGCCAACAGATTTTTTTACCCATCAATGTTGCCCAACGGGCTATTTTTCCCACCAAAGGTGTCTAGCGACCGTGCCACGTGTTGTTTTGCCTACCAAAGATGCCCAATTAGCTGTTTTACACACCGAATGTGCCTAGCAACCATGCCAACAGGATGTTTTACCCACCGAAGGTATGCCAACGGGTCGTTTTTCCCACCGAAGTACTTAGCATTCGTGCCAATGAGCTGTTTTGTCCACTGACGGTACCCAACTTGCTAGGCCAACAAGCTGTTTTACTAGCCGATAGTGCCTAGCGACTGTGCCAACATGCTATTTTACCCACTGATGGTGCCTAGCATTTGTGCCGATGGGATGTTTTCCCCACCGAGGGAGCCTAGAGACCGTGCGAACGAATGTGCTTAGCAACCTTTCCAACGGGCTATTTTACCCATCGAAGGTGCCTAGAGACTGTGCCAATAGGTTGTTTTACCCACCGAAGGTGCCCAGTGAATTGTTTCTCCCACCGAAGGGGCCTAGCAACTGAGCCAACGGGTTGTTTTTACCCATCGAAGGTGAATAACAACCGTGCCATTGGGCTATTTTTCCCTTCGAGGCTGCCTACAATTCATGTCAACAGGCTGCTTTACCTACCAAAGTACATAGCGACCTTACCAACGGGCTATTTTGCCTACCCAAAGGAGCCTAGCGACCTTGCCAACGAGTTGTTTTACCAACCAAAGGTGCCCAATGTGTTGTTTTCCCACCAAAGTCGGCTACAACCAGGCCAATGTGTTGTTTTGCCCACTGAAGGTGCCTAAGGACCGCGCCAATGTGCATAGTAACCATGCCAACAGGTTGTTTTACCCATCAAAGATGCCCAGTGGGTTGTTTTTCCCACCAAAGGTGCCGTGGCAACAAGCTATCTTGCCCACTGAAGGTGCCCAATGCGTTGTTTTTCCCAACAAAAGGGCCTAGCGACTGAGCCAATGGGCTGTTTTTGCCCATCGAAGGTGCTTAACAATCTTGCCAATTGGCTATTTTTCCCATCGAGGGTGTCTAGAATTTGTGCCAACAGTCTATTTTGCTCGACAAAATACCTAGTGACAATGCGAACGGGCTGTTTTGCCCATCAAAAGGATCCTAACGACCAAGTCAACAGGTTGTTTTACCAACGAAAGGTGCACAATGGGCTATTTTCCCACCAAATTGGGCTACGAGCATGCCAACGGATTGTTTTGCCCAACGAAGGTTCCTAGCGATTGTGCCATTGGGCTTTTTCCTCACCGAAGGTGCCCAATGAGCTATTTTTCACACCTAAAGGGAACATGGGCTGTTTTGCCCACCAATAGTACTTAGGGAAAGTGCCATTTGGCGGTTTTACCCATCGAACATGCCTAACATACTGTTTTGCCCACCAAAGGTGTACCAACAGGCTGTTTTACCCACTGAAGATGCGCCAACGCGCTATTTTTTCCACCGAATGAGCTTAGCAATTGTGCCAATGGACTGTTTTGCTGACCAAAGGTGCACCAATGCACTATTTTTTCCATCAAATGTGCCTAATGATAATGCCAATGGGTTGTTTTGCCCACTGAAGGTACCTAATGACTATGCCAATGGGTTGTTTTGCCTACCTAGGGTGCCTACCGACCGTGTCAACGGCCTACTTTACCCACCAACAGCTCCCAGCTGGCTCTTTTTCCCATCAAAATTGTCTAGCGATTGTGTCAACGTGCTGTTTTACCCACCGTTAGTGCCTAATGGGTTGTTTTATCCACTAAAGGTGAGAGACCATGCTAACGGGTTGTTTTGCCCACCGATGGTGCTTGACTAAGGTGCCAAAAAACTGTTTTGCCCACTGATGGTGTGCCAACAGGTTGTTTCCCACCAAAGGTGCCTAGCGACTGTCCTAACCTGCGACCGAATGTGCCCAACGGACTGTCCTAATGGGCTATTTTACCCACTGAATGTGCCTAACGGGTTATTTCTCCCACCGAAGGTGCCTAGCAACCTTGGCAATGAGCTGTTTTGCCACCTAAGGTGCATTAACGCACTATTTTTTCCATTGAATCTGCCTAGCAACCGTGCCGACGGGATGTTTTGCCCACTGAGGGACCCTAGCGACCGTGCCAACGAGCTCTTTTTCCCATCGAATGTTCTTAGCGACCTTACCAACGGACTATTTTACCTATTGAAGGTGCCTAGCGACTGTGCCAACAAGTTGTTTTACCCACTGAAGGTACCCAATGAGTTGTTTTTCGGACCAAAGTGGCCTAGTGCCCATACCAACAAGTTGTTTTTTCCCATCGAAGTTACCTAACGACCATGCCAATGGGCTATTTTCCCATAGAGGATGCCTAGAAATCGGCTAACACGTTGTTTTGTCCACCTAAGTACCTAGCCACCATGCCAACGAGTTGTTTTCCCCACCAAAGGTGCCTAGTGACCATTCCAATGGGTTGTGAAGATGCCTTGTGACTATGTCAATTGGTTGTTGTTCCCATTTAGGGTACCTAGCGAACATGTCAACGTGATACTTTGGCCACCAAAGGTGCCCAGCAAGCTGTTTTCTCAACCAAAGGTGTCTAGCAACTATGCCAACGAGTTGTTTTACCCACTGAAGGTGCGCAATGTGTTATTTTGCCCACTGATGGTGCCTAGTGACTATGCCAACGGATTGTTTTGCCCATTGATGGTGCCTAGCGACCCTGCCAATAAACTGTTTTGCCCACCGATGGTGTACCAATGGGTTGCCCCCTGATGGTGTGCCAACAGGTTTGTTGCTTTTTTTCATCGAATGTGCCTAGCAACCTTATCAATGGGTTGTTTTTCCATCAAAGGTACCTAACGACTATGCCAATAAGTTGTTTTACCCACTGAAGGCTCCCCACTGGCTATTTTTTCCACCGAAGATGCCTAGCGATTGTGCCAACAGGCAGTCTTGCTCATTGAAGATGCCCAACGGGCTGTTTTTCCCACCGAGGATGCCTACCTAACATGCCAACGGGCTATTTTGCCACCAAAGGTAACTAGGGACTATGCCAACAAGTTGTTTTGCCCACCTAGGTTGCCTAGCGACTGTGCTGATGATCTATTTTACCCACCAAAAGTATGCAAATGGGACATTTTTTCAATTGAATGTGCCTAGTGACAGTGCTAACGGATTGCACTACCTACCAAAAGTGTGCCAATGGATTGTTTTGCCTACTGAAGCTTCCTAGCGACCATGCCAACGAGCTATTTTTTCCATCGAATGCACCTAGCAATCATGTCAATGGATTGTTTTGTACACCGAAGGTACCGAAAGGGCCATTTTTCCTATCTAAGGTGCCCAGCTACTATGTCAAGGGGCTATTTTGCCCAATAAAGATGCCTAGTGACCATACCAACAAGTTGTTTTGTCCACCGAGGGCTTCCCGTAACCATGTCAACGTGCTATTTTGCCCATCAAGGGTACTTAGTGACCGTGCCAACTGGCTGTTTTACCCACCGATGGTGCCCAATGGGTTGTTTTGCCCACTGAAGGTGCCCAACTGGCTATTTTTCCAAACGAAGGTGCCTAACGACTTTGTCAACATGTTGTTTTACCCACCAATGGTGCCCAATGGACTGTTTTTCCCATCGAAGGTGTTTAGCGACCATGCCAACGTGTTGTTTTGCACACCAAAGTTGCCCAATTGGCTATTTTAGACAAAGAATGTGCCTAGCAACCATGCCAACGGGCTGTTTTGCCGACCGAAGTATATAGAGTTTGTGCCAATGAGCTGTTTTGCCCACTGAAAGTACCCAACTAGCTGTTTTGCCCACTAAAGGTGCCCAGTGGGCTATTTTTCACACCAGACGTGCCTAGCTACTATGCCAATGAGTTGTTTTGCCGACTAATGGTGCCTAGCAACCATGTCAATGCAATTTGTTACCTACTGAAGACGTGCCAACGGGCTATTTTTTCCACCGATGGTGCCTAGTGATCGTGCCAATGAGCTATTTTGCCCACTGATGGTGCCCAGCAATTGTTCCAACGGGTTGTTTTACCCACCAAGGCAGCCTGGCTTCCTTGTCAATGGGCTCTTTTTCCTACCAAATGTGCCTAGCGACCTTGCCAATGGGCTATTTTACCTATCAAAGATGCGTAACAAGCGTGCTAACTAGCTATTTTCCCCATAAAAGGTTCACAATGAGATGTTTTCCTACCGAAGGGCCTAGCGGCCATGCCAATGGATTATTTTGTCCACCAAAGGTGCCTTATGACCATGCCACTAGGCTATTTTTCATGTCTTGGGTGCCTAGAATTCATGCCAACAGGCTATTTTGGGCACCAAAGTACCTAGTGACCTTGCCAACCGGTTGTTTTACCCACCAAAAGGGGCTTAGTGACTGTGCCAATGGTTGTTTCATCCACCGAAGTTGCCCAATGGCTGTTTTCCCACCAGAAGGGGTTGTTTTATCCACCAAATGTACCTAACGACTATGCCAACGAGTTGTTTTACCCACCGAAGGCTCCCCACAGGTTGTTTTTCGCATTGAAGGTGCCTAGCAATTGTGCCAACAGGCTGTCTTGCATACAAAAGATGCCTAACGGGTTGTTTTTTCCACCGAGGATGCCTACCCCCTGGCCCGTAATTTTTTCAATCAAACGTAACTGGGGACTATGCTAACGAGCTGTTTTGCCCACCTAGGTTGCCTAGCGACCATGTCAATGAGCTAATTTTCCCACTGAAGGTATGAAAATGAGACATTTTTCCATCGAATGTGCCTAGTGACAGTACCAACGGACTATTTTGCCCAGCAAAGGTATGCCAACGGGCTGTTTTGCTCGTCAAAGCTACCTAGCGACCCTGCCAATGAGTTTTTTTTCCATGAATGTGCCTAGAGACTGTGTTAACAGATTGTTTTGCATGCCCAAGGTACCCAACGAGCCATTTTTCCCACCAAAGGTGCCTAGCTACTACGCCAACGGGTTGTTTTGCCCAACGAAGATGCCTAGCGACCATGCCAACAGTTTGTTTTGCCCATCGAGGGTTTCTAGCAATCGTACCAACGTGTTATTTTGCCCATCGAGGGTGCCTAGTGATAGTGTCAATGGGTTGTTTTACTCACCGATGGTGCCCAACGGATTGTTTTGCCCATTGAAGGTGCCCAACTGGTTGTTTTTCCAGCCAAAAGTGCCTAATGATTGTGCCAACAGGTTGTTTTACCCATCGATGGTGCCCAATGGGCTGTTTTTCCTACTGAAGGTGTCTAGCGACTGTGCTAACATGTTGTTTTGCCCACCTAAGGTGCCCAATTGACTGTTTTGCACATCGAATGTGCCTAGTGACCATGCTAACAGGTTGTTTTGTCCACCAATGGTTCCTAATGTCTATGTTAACGAAAGGTTTAGCCCACCGAAGGTGTGGGAACAAGATTTTTCTCCCACCAGAGGTGCCTACCAGCTGTGTCAATGGGTTGTTTTGCCTACCAAAGGTGCCCAATTGGTTGTTTTGCAAATCGAATGTGCCGAGCAACCATGTCAATAGTTTGTTTTTCATACCCAAGGTGCATAGCGACTATGCCAACGAACTCTTTTGCCTACAGAAGGCATGCCAACGGATTGTTTTTCCAATCGAAGTACCTAGCATCTGTGCCAACGAGCTGTTTTGCCCACCAAAGCTATTTTACCCACCGAAGTTACCCAATTGGCTGTTTTGCCCATTAAGGTGCCTAATGGGTTGTTTTTCATACCAAACGTGCCTAGTGACCATTCCAAAGGGTTGTTTTGCCCGCTGAAGGTGCCTAGCGATCGTGCCAACAAAATTTGTTGCCTACTGAAGGTATGCCAATGGGCTATTTCTCTCACCAATGATGCCTAGCGACCGTGCCAATGAGTTGTTTTACCTAACGATGGTGCCTAGTAACCGTGCTAATGGACTATTTTGCCCACCTAGGGAGTCTAGCGACCTTGCCAACAAGCTATTTTTCCCTCCAAATGTGCCTAACGACCTTGCCAACTGGATATTTTACCCATCTAAGGTACCTAACGACTGCGCTAATGGGCTATTTTACCTAACGAAGGTGCCTAATGAGCTGTTTTTCCCACAGAAGGGGCCTAGAGGTTATGGAAATGGGTTGTTTTACCTACCGAAGGTGCCTAATGACCGTCCGAAAGGTCAATTTTTCCTATCAAAGGTGCCTAAAATTCTTGCCAACAGGCTATTTTACAAAACCAAAGAACCTAGTGACCTTGCTACTGGGTTGTTTTGCCCACCAAAGGGGCCTAGCGATAGTGCCAACAGGTTGTTTTACCCACCAAAGTTGCCCAACAGGCTATTTTTACCACTGAAGAGGCCTAGCAGTCGTGCCAACAGGTTGTTTAACCATCGAAGGTGCCTAAGGGTCCTAGTGGCTGGGCCAACGAGTTTTTTTGCCTACTAAAGATGCCTAGCGACTGTCCCAACAGGTTGTTTTCCCCATCAAAGGTGTCAAACAACCTGCTTTTCCCCCTAATGGAAACAATGATCGTGATGAAAGGTTGCTTTGCCCATTGATAGCACCTAGCAAAAGGGCCAATAAGCTATTTTACCCATCGATGGTGCCCAATGAATTGTTTTGTCTACCGAAGGTGCCCAACTGGTGGTTTTTCCAACCAAAGTTTCCTAACAACGATGCCAACGGATTATTTTACACACTGATGATGGGTAACGGGTACTTTTACTCATCGAAGGTGCCCAATAGGTTGTTTTCCCACCGATGGTGCCCAATGGGCTGTTTTTCCCACCGAAGGTGCTTAGCAACCGTGCCCAATTGGCTGTTTTGCACGACAGACGTGCCAAATTGACTGTTTCGCATAAAAAATGTGTCTAGTAAACATATCAACGAGTTGTTTTGCCCACTGATTGTGCCTAGCAACCGTGCCAATGAAATGTTTTGCACATTGAAGAAGAGTGAACGGGCGTTTTTTCGATCAAAGGCACCTAGCGACTCTACCAACGGATTGTTTTGCCCACCGAAGGCGCCATATTAGCTATTTTGCATATCGAATGTGCCTAGCGACCATGCCAACAGGTTGATTTTCCCACCCAAGGTGTCTAGCGAGCATGCCAATACACTATTTTGCCCACTGAAGTTATGCCAACGGGCTATTTTTCCCACCAAAGTACCTAATGTCCGTGCCAACATGCTGTTTTGCCCAACGAAGATGCCCAATAGGCTATTTTTTGCACTGAACGTGCTAAGCGACCATGCCAATGGGTTGTTTTACCCACCGATAGTGCCTAGCAATCGTGTCAACAAAATTTGTTGCCTATCGAAGTTATGCCAACGGGCTGTTTTTCGCACCGATGATGCCTAATGACTGTGTCAACGAGCTGTTTTACCCACCAATGGTGCCTAGCAACTGTACCAATGGGCTATTTTGCCCACCGAGGGAGCCTAGCGACCTTGCCAACGGGCTCCTTTTCCTATCAAATGTGCCTAGCGACCATGCTAACTAGCTATTTTGTCCACCAAAGGTACCTAATGAGTTATTTTCCCACCGAAGGGGCTTAGCGACTGTGCCAACGAGTTGTTTTGCCCACTGAAGGCGCCTAAAGATGGTGCCAATTAGCTTTTTTTCCTATCAAATGTTCCTAGAGACCCCACAAACTATGCCTAGCATCTGTGTCAATGAGCTATTTTGCGCACTGAAGGTACCCAACTGGTTGTTTTATCTGCTGAAGGTGCCCAATGGGCTGTTTTGCACACCAAATGTGCCTAGCGACCATGCCAATGGGTTGTTTTGCCTACTGATGGTGCCTAGCAACCATGCCAACAAAATTGTGTTGCCCACCTAAGATTTGCCAACGGGTTACTTTTCCCACTGATGGTGCCTAGTGTCCGTGCAAACGAGCTGTTTTACCCACCTATTATGCCTAGTAGCTATGCTGACGGGATATTTTGCCTACCGAGGGAACCTAGCAATAGTGCCAACAGGCTCTTTTTCCGATCGAATGTGTCTTATGACCTTGCCAACGGGCTATTTTACCTATCGAAGGTGACTAGCGGCCATGTCAACAGGCTGTTTTGCCCACCGAAGGTGGCCAATGAGTTGTTTTTCCCACTGAAAGGGCCTAGTGATCGTGCCAATGTGGGTTTTTACCCATCGAAGGTACGTAATGACTGTGCCAACAAGCTCTTTTTCCCACCGAATGTACCTAGCGACCTTGCCAAAGGGCTATTTTACCCATCGAAGATGCCTAACGACTGTGCTAATGGGATGTTTTGTCCATCAAAGGTTCCCAATGAGTTGTTTTTCCCACCAAAGGTGCCTATTGGACATGCTAACGGGTTTTGTCCATTTATGGTGCTTGACGACAATGTCAATGGGCCATTTTTCCCATCGAGGTTGCCTGGAAATCATGCCAATAGGCTGTTTTGCAAAACCAAAGTACCTAGCGACCTTGCCGACGGGCTGTATTGCCTACCCAAGGGACTTAGCAATCGTACCAACTGATTATTTCACCCACCGAAGGTGTCCAATGGGTTGTTTATACCACCGAAGGGGCCAATCAGTCATGCCAACAGGTTGTTTTGCCCACCGAAGGAGCCTACCGACCGTGCCAATGGGCTGTTTTCCCTATTGAATTTGTGCAATGAGCTGTTTTTCCGGCCTAGGGGAAACAACGGCCATGCCGAATGGTTGCTTTGGCCATCAAAAATGCCTAGCAAAAGTGCCAACAGGCTATTTTACCCACCAATTATGCCCAACGGGTTGTTTACCCACCGAAGACGCCCAACTGGCTTTTTTCCCTCCAAAGCTACCTAACGACCTTGCCAACATGTTGTTTTACGCACCGATGGTGCCTAACAGGTTGTTTTTCCCACCAAAGGTGCCTAGCGATCGTGCCAGCGTATTGTTTTGCCCATCAAAGGTGCCCAATTGGCTGTTTTGCACACCGAATGGGCCTAGTGACCATGTCAACGGGTTGTTTTGCACCACCGATGGTGCCTAGCAATGATGCCAACGAAATGTTTTACCCATCGAAGGTGTGCCAACAGGTTTTTCTTCCGACCAAAGGTGCCTAGCGATCGTGACAACATGTTGATTTGCCCACTGAAGGCACCCAATTGGCTATTTTGCATAACGAATGTGCCTAATGGCTATGCCAATAGGTTGTTTTGCCCACTGATAGTGCCTAAGGGGCCTAGTGGTTGGGGCAACGAGTTATTTTGTCCACCGAAGGTGCCTAGCGACCGTGCCAACAGGCTGTTTTCCCCATCGAAGGTGCCCAATGACCTACTTTTCGCCCCTAAGGGGAATAACGACCCTAATAAAGGGATGCTTTGCCCATTGATAACGCCTAGCAATAGGGCCAATAAGCTATTTTACCCACCAATGGTGCCCAACAGGTTGTCTTGGCCACTGAAAAAGCCAAACTGGTGGTTTTTTCAACCAAAGTCACCTAACAATCAGGCCAATAGACCGCTTTACCCACTGACGATGCGCAACGGGTACTTTTCCCAACCGAAGGTGCCCAACAAGCTATTTTTCCCACCGATGGTGCCCAATGGACTATTTTTCATACCGAAGGTGTTTAACAACCTTGCCCAATTGGCAGTTTTGCACAGTAGAGGTGCCCAATTGGCTGTTTTGCATAGCAAATGTGCCTAGTAAACATGCCAACGAGTTATTTTTCCCACCGATGGTGCCTAGCGTCCGTGCCAATGAAATGTTTTACACACTGAAGATGAGTGAACGGGCATTTTTTCCCACCAAAGGCACCTAGCGACTCTGCCAATGGATTGTTTTGCCTACCGAAGGTGCCATATTGGTTGTTTTTCACATCGAATGTGCCTAGCGACCATACGAACGGGTTGTTTTTTCCACCCAAGGTGTCTAGCGACCATACCAATAGACTGTTATGCCCACCAAAGTTGTGCCAACAGGTTGTTTTTCCTACAAAAGTAGCTAACGTCTGTGCCCACATGCTATTTTGCCCACCAAAGGTGCCCAATGGGCTGTTTTCGCACCGAACATGCCAAGTGACCGTGCCAATGGGTTGTTTTGCCCATCGATGATGCCTAGCAATCGTGTTAACAAAATTTGTTGCCTATCGAAGTTATGCCAACGGGCTATTTTTTGCACCGATGGTGCCTAACGAGCTTGTCAACGAGCTGTTTTACCCACCAATGGTGCCTAGCAACAGTGCCAATGGGCTGTTTTGCCTACTGAGGGAGCCTAGTGACCTTGCCAACAAGCCCTTTTTCCCACCAAATGTGCCTAGCGACCGTGCTAACTAGTTATTTTGCCCACCAAAGGTGCCCAATGAGTTATTTTCCCACCAAAAGGGCCTAGCAGCTGTGCCAATGGGTTGTTTTGCCCACTGAAGGTGCCCAGCGATGGTGCCAATGGGCTTTTTTTCCCACCAAATGTGCCTAGCGACCCCACAAATCGGGCCTAGCGTCCGTATCAATGAGCTATTTTGCCCACTGAAGGTACCCAACTAGTTGTTTTGTCCACTGAAGGTGCCCAATGGGCTGTTTTGCGCACTGAATATGCCTAGCGACCATGCCAATAAGTTGTTTTTCCCACCAATGGTGCCTAGCGACCATGCCAAAAAAATTTGTTGCCTACCACAGATTTGCCAACGGGCTATTTTTCCCACCGATGGTGCCTAGCGTCCGTGCAAACGGGTTGTTTTACCCACTGATGGTGCCTAGCAGCTGTGCTGATGGGATGTTTTGCCCACAGAGGGCGCCTAGCGACAGTGCCAACCGGCACTTTTTCCCACCGAATGTGCCTATTGACCTTACCAACGGGCTATTTTACCTATTGAAGGTGCCTAGCGACCATGCCAACAGGCTATTCGGCCCACCGAAGGTGTCCAATGAGTTGTTTTTCCCACTGAAAGGGCCTAGTGATCATGCCAATGTTGGTTTTTGCCCATCGAAGGTACCTAATGACCGTGCCAATGGGCTATTTTTCCCATCGAGGGTGCCTAGAAATTGCCAACAGGCTATTTTGCCTACCAAAGTACCTAGCCACCTTGCCAATGGACTGTTTTGTCCATCGAAGGGCCTAGCGATCATCCGAAGAGGATGTTTTACCTATCGAAGGAGACCAACGGGCTATTTTTACCACTAAAAGGGCCTAGTCAAAAAGCCAATGGGTTGTTATACCCACCAAAGGTGCCCAATGGGCTATTTTTCCCATCGAAGGGGCTAGCGGTAGTGCCAACGGGTTGTTTTACCCACCGAAGCTGCTTAGCGACCATGCCAATGGGTTGTTTTCCCCACTGAAGGTGCCCAATAAGCTATTTTTCCTACCTAAGAGGAACATCTATCGTAACAAAAGGTTGTTTTGCCCATCGATAGTCCCTACCAAAAGTTCCATCAAGAGCTTTTACCCACTGAAGTTCCCGAACGGGCTGTTTTGCCCAGCAAAGGTGTGCCAATAGGCTACTTTTTGCACCTAATATGCCTAGCTACCATGCCAAAAGGATGTTTTACTGACCAAAGGCTTGCCAATGGTCTATTTTTTCATCAAATGTGCCTAGTGACCTTGCCAACAAGCTACTTTGCCCACCAAAGGCACCCAGCTAGCTGTTTTCCCAAACAAAGGTGTCTAGCAACTGTGCCAACGAGTTGTTTTACCCACTGAAGGAGCGCAATGGGCTGTTTTACCCACCAAAGGTGGCTAGCGACTATGCCAACGGGTTGTTTTGCCCACCATTGGTGCCTAGCGACCCTGCCAATGAACTGTTTTACCCACCGATCATGTGCTAACAGGTTGGCTTTTTTTTTTCATTGAAATGTACCTAGCAACCCTATCAATGGGTTGTTTTGTCCACTAAAGGTACCTAAGGACTATGCCAATGAGTTGTTTTGCCCATTGGAGGCTCCCCATTGGCTGTTTTTCTGACCAAATGTGCCTAGCGACTGTGCCAATAGGATGTCTTGCTCATCAAAGATGCGCAACGGGCTGTTTTTTGCATTAAGGATGCCTACCAACTGTGCCAACGGGCTGTTTTTCCCGCCGAAGGTAACTGGGGACTATGCCAACGGGCTGTTTTGCCCTTCGAAGGTATACAAATGGGACTTTTCTCCATCGAATATGCCTAGTGATTGTGCCAACAGACAGTTTTGCCCACCAAAGGTGTGCCAACGGGATGTTTTGCCCACCAAAGCTGTCTAGAAACCATGCCAACACATTTTTTTTCCATCAAAATTTTTTCCATCAAATTTACCTAGTGATTGTGTCAACGGACTGTTTTTCACATCGAAGGTAGCCGACGGGCCATTTTCCTACCGAAGGTGCCTAGCTGTTTTGTCCATCGACGATGCCTAACGGCCATGCCAACATAATGTTTTGCGAATTGAGGGTTCCTAGCGACCATGCCAACGTGTTATTTTGCCCACCGAGGGTGCCTAGAGAGGGTGTTAACAAGGTGTTTTACCCACTGATGGTGCCCAATGGGTTGTTTTGCCCACTGAAGGTGCCCAACTAGCTGTTTTCCCCATCAAAGGTGCCTAACAACTGTGTCAATAGACTGTTTTACCCACCGATGGTGCCCAATGGGCTGTTTTTCCCACCAATG
>JAOTJB010019002.1:0-10959 GCA_027123815.1 Erythroxylum minutifolium
CCCATAAAAGTTGTGCCAACGTGCTGTTTTTGGCACCGAAAGTGCTCAACGACCTGTTTTTCCCATCGAAAGTGCCTGGCGGCCGTGCCAATGAGCTATTTTTCCCGATGGAGGTGGCCAACGGATTGTTTTTCCCATCAAAAGTGCCTTATGGCTGTGCCAACAGGCTGTTTTTCCCACTGAAGGTGTGCCAACAGGTTGTTTTTCCCACTGAAGGTGTGCCAACAGGCTGTTTTTCCCACTGAAGTGCCCAACGGGCTATTTTTCCCACTGGAAGTGCCTTGTGGCCGTGCCAACGGGCAGTTTTGCCCATAAAAGTTGTGCCAACGTGCTGTTTTTGGCACCGAAAGTGCTCAACGACCTGTTTTTCCCATCGAAAGTGCCTTGCAGCTCTGCCAATGGGCTGTTTTTCCCACTGAAGGCGCCCAACAGGCTATTTTTCCCAACGAAAGTGCCTTATGGCTGTGCCAACGAGCCGTTTTTCCCACTGAAGGTGTGCCATCAAGCTATTTTCCCAAATAAAAGTGCCTAACAGACTGTTTTTCCTACCGAAGGTGCCCAACGTTCTGTTTTTCAAACATAAAGTCCTTTACAGCCATGCCAACGGGTTGTTTTGGCCACCGAAGATGTTCCAACGGGTTGTTTTTCCCACCAAAGGTGCCTAACGTGCTACTTTTCCCATTGAAAGTGGCTTGCAACCTTGCCAGCGGGTTATTTTGGCCCAACGAAGGTGAGCAAACGGGCTGGTTTTCCCACCGAAGGTGCTCAGCGGGCTATTTTTCTCACCAAAAGTGCCTTCCGACCGTGCCAACGAGCTGTTTTTTGCATCGAGTGTGTTCCAACTCGGCCGTGCATAACGTGCAGTTTTACCCACTGAAGGTGTGCCAACAAGCTGTTTTTCCCACCGAAAGACCCTTGAGTCTGTGCCAACATATTGTTTTTCCCACCGAAGGTGTGCCAATGGGCTGTATTTCCCACCGAAGTTGCTCAGCGAGCTGTTTTTCCCACTAAAGGTTTACGAATGCCCTACGTCCGTATAAGCTGCTTTGCCCGTCGAAGGTTTGCGAATGGGCTGTTTTCCTGTCAAAAGTGCCTTACCATGCCAACGGGTTGTTTTTCCCACCGAAAGTGCCAGGCGACCATGCCCAACGGGTTGTTTTACCCACCGAAGGAGCCCAACGAGCTGTTTTTCCCACCGAAAGTGCCATACGATTGTGCCCAATGGGCAGTTTTGCCCACCGAAGCTATGCCAACGGGTTGTTTTTCCCACAAAATGTGCCCAACGGGCTGTTTTGCCCGCCGAAGGTGTGCTAATGGGCTATTTTTCCCACCTAAGTTGCCCAACGGGCTATTTTTTCAACCTAAAGTGCCTTGCGTTTGTGCCAACGAGCTGTTTTGCCCACTAAAGGTTTGCCAACGGCCTGTTTTTCCTACCGAAAGTGGCCAACGGGCTGTTTTTCCAACTGAAAGTGCCCAACGGGCTATTTTTCCTATAGAAGGTGCCCAACGGGTTGTTTTCCCACCGAAAGTGCCTTGAGACCGTGCCAACGAGATGTTTTTCCAGCCGAAGGTGTGCCAACAGGTTGTTTTTCCCATTGCAGGTGCCCAACGAGCTGTTTCTCCCATCGAAAGTGCCTTGTAGTCAGGCCAACAGGCTGTTTTGCCCACCGAAGGAGTATCAACAGGTTGTTTTACCTACTGAAAGTGCCTTGCGGCCGGGCCAACGTGTTGTTTTCCCCATAAAAAGTGTCTTTCGACCGTGCCAACGAGCTGTTTTTCCAAACGAAAATGCCCAATGGATTGTTTTTCCCACCAAAAGTGTCACATGGCCTTGCCCAACGGGCTGTTTTGCCTACTGAAGATTTGCCGACAGGCTATTTTTCCCACCGAAGCTGCCTGCCCGGCTGTTTTTCCCACTGAAAGTGCCTTACGTCTCTGCCAACGCGCTGTTTTGCTCACTAAAAGTTTGCCAACGGGCTATTTTTCCCACCGAAAGTTTGGTAACGGGTTGTTTTTCCCACCGAAGGTGCCCAACGGGTTGTTTTTCCCATCGAAAGTGCCATGCAGCAATGCCCAAAGAGCTGTTTTTCCCACCAAAGGTGCCTAACTGGCTGTTCTCCCACAGAAAGTGCCTTGCGGCTATCGCAACGGGGTGTTTTTCCCACCAAAGGTGCCCAACGGGCTGTTTTTCCCATCGAAAATGCCTTGCGGCCGTGCCAACAGGCTGTTTTGCCCACTGAAGGTTTGCCAACAGGCTTTTTTTCCCACCGATAGTGGCCAACAGGCTTTTTTCCCACCGAAGTTCCCCAACGGGCTATTTTTCCCATATAAGTTGCCCAAAGGGCTATTTTCCCAAAAAAAGTGGCCAGTGGGCTGTTTTTCCAACAAAAAGTGTCCTACGGCTGTGCCAATGGGCCTTTTTCACACCGAAGGTGCCCAACGACTTGTTTTTCCCACCGAAGGTGTGCCAAAGGGCTTTGTTTCCCACCAAAAATACCCAACGGGCTGTTTTTCCCACCTAAATTACCCAACGGGCTATTTTTCTCACAGAAAGTGCCTTGTGTCTGTGCCAACGGGCTGTTTAGCCCACCGAAGGTTTGCTAATAGGCTGTTTTTCGTACCAAAAGTAGCTAACAGGCTGTTTTTTCCACCTAAGGTGCCCAATGGGCTGTTTTTCCCACCGAAGTTGCCCAACGGGTTGTTTTTCCCACCGAAAATTGCTTAACAGGCTGTTTTTCCCACCGAATGTGGCCAACGGGCTATTTTTCCAATTGAAAGTTCACAACGAGTTGCTTTTCCCATCAAAGGAGCCCAACGGGCTATTTTTCCCATCGAAATTGCCTTGCGGTCAAGCCAAGGCCCTGTTTTTCCCACCGAAGGTACCCAACGGGTTGTTTTTCCCACCAAAAGTACCTTGCGTCCATACCAATGGGTTGTTTTGCCCACCGAAGGTCTGCCAATGAGCTGTTTTTCCCACTGAAGTTTCCCAATGGACTCTTTTTGCCACCGAAAGTGCCTTGCATCTGTCCCAACTGGCTGTTTTCCCCCCGAAGGTTTGCCAACGGGCTGTCTTTCCCACCGAAAGTGGTCAACGGGTTGTTTTTCCCACCGAAGGTGCCCAACAGGCTATTTTTCCCACCGAAGTTGCCCAACGGGTGATTTTTCCCACCAAAAGTGGCCCAATGGGATGTTTTCCCACCGAAAGTGACCAACGGGCTGTTTTTCCAACTGAAATTGCCCAACGGGCTATTTTTCCCACCGAAGGTGCCCAACGGGCTATTATTCCAACCAAAGTGCCTTGCGACCGTACCAACTGGATGTTTTTCCCACCAAAGGTGTGCCAACGGGTTATTTTTCCCACCGAAGGTACCCAATGGGCTGTTTTTCACACCGAAAGTGCCTTACGGCCCTGCCAACGGGCTGTTTTTTCTTGTCGAAGGTGGCCAACCGGCTGTTTTTCCCACTGAAAGTGCCTTACGGCTATGCCAATAGGCTATTTTGCTCGTCGAAGGTGTACAACAGGCTATTTTTCCCAACGAAAGTGCCCTACAGGCTGTTTTCCCACTGAAGGTGTGCCAATGGGATATTTTTCCCACCGAAAGTGCCTTGCGACCTTGCCAACGGGATGTTTTTCCGACCGGAAGTGCCTTACAGCGTTGCCAACGAGCTATTTTTCCCACAAAAAGTGCTTTACGACTGAGCCAACGGGCTATTTTTCCAAACGAAAGTGCCCAGCGGGCTATTTTTCCCATCGAAAGAGCCTTGTGTCCGTGGCAACAAGCTGTTTTGCCAACCGAAGGTGCACCAACTGGCTGTTTTTCCCATTAAAAGTGCCTTGCGACCATGTCAACGGGCTGTTTTGCCCACAGAAGGTTTGCTAATGGGCTGTTTTTCCCACCAAATGTGCCCTTCCGTCATGGCAATGGGCTGTTTTTCCCACCAAAGATGTGCCAACAGGCAGTTTTTCCCACTAAAGGTGCCCAACGGGCTCTTTTTCCCACCGAAAGTGCCTTGTGAGACTGACAACGGGCTATTTTTCCCACCGATAGTACCTTGCGGCCGTGCCAACGGGCTATTTTTCCGATCGAAGGTGTGCCAACGAGTTGTTTTTCTCACTGAAAGTGCGTTGTGGCCTTGCCAACGCACTGTTTTTCCCACCAAAGGTGCCCAACGAGCTATTTTTTCAACCGAAATTGCCCAATAGACTGTTTTTCCCACTGAAAGTGCCTTACGTCTGTGCCAACGGGTTGTTTTGCCTACCAAAGGTTTGCCAAGGAGTTGTTTTTCCCACCGAAAGTGTCCAACGTGCTGTTTTTCCCACTGAAGGTGACCAACGAACTGTTTTTCCAACTGAAGTGCGCAACAGGTTGTTTTTCCCACCGAAAGTTGCCCAACAGGCCGTGTTTCCCATCAAAAGTGGCCAACGGGCTATTTTTTTCAACTGAAAGTACCCAGTAGGCTGTTTTTCCCACCAAGGGTACCCAGCAGGCTATTTTTCCCACCAAAAGTGCCTTCTGGCAATGCCAACGGGCTGTTTTCCCACCAAAAGTGCCTTGCGGTCATGGCAACAGGCTGTTTTGCCCACCGAAGGTGTGCCAAAGGGCTGTTTTTCCCACCGAAGTTGCCTAACGGGCTGTTTTTTCCACTAAAAGTGTCTTGCGGCCGTGTCAACAGGTTATTTTACCCACCGAAGGTGTACCAACGGGGTGTTTTTCCCACCGAAAGTGCACCAACGAAAGTGGCCAACAGGCTGTTTTTCCCTCCAAAGGTGTCCAACGGACAATTTTTCCCACCGAAGTTGCCCAACTAGATTTTTTCCCACTGAAAATGCCTTGCCTCCATGCCAACATTCTATTTTTCCCACCGTTGCGGCCGTGCCAACGAGCTGTTTTACCCATCGAAGGTTTGCCAACGGGCTGTTTCTCCCACTGAAGGTGCCCAACGGGCTGTTTTCCCACCAAAGTTGCCCAACGGGCTATTTTTCTCACCGAAAGTGCCTTGCCTCCATGCCAATGGGCTATTTTACCCACTGATGGTTTGCTAACGTGTTGTTTTTCCCACCAAAAGTGGCCAACGGGTTGTTTTCCCCACCGAAGTTTCCCAACGAACTGTTTTTCCCACCAAAAGTGCCTTGCATCCGTCCCAACGAGTTGTTTTGCCTCCTAAAAGGTTTGCCAACGGGCTGTTTTTCCCACCGAAAGTGCCTTGGCTCCATGCCAACGGGCTGTTTTGCCCATCGAAGGTTTGCTAATGGGCTGTTTTTCCCACCGAAAGTGGCCAACGGGCTGTTTTTCCCATCGAAATTTCCCAACGGATTGCTTTTCCCACCGAAAGTGCCTTGCATTTGTCTCAACGGGCTATTTTGCCCCCCGAAGGTTTGCCAACGAGCTGTTTTTCCCACCGAAAGTGGCCAACGGGCTATTTTTCCCGCCGAAGTTGCCCAACGGGCTATTTTTCCCACCGAAGTTGCCCACCGGGTTATTTTTCCCACCAAAAGTTGCCCAACGGGCTGTTTTTCCCACCGAAAGTGACCAACGGGTTGTTTTTCCAACCAAAAGTGCCCAATGGGCTGTTTTTTCCACCGAAGGCACCCATCAAGCTATTTTTCTAACCAAAAGTGCCTTGCAGCTATGCCAACGGGATGTTTTTCCCATCGAAGGTGTGCCAACAGGTTATTTTTTCCACCAAAGGTGCCCAATGGGCTATTTTTTCCACCGAAAGTGCCTTGCGGCATTGCCAACGGGCTGTTTTTCCCTTCGAAGGTGGCCAACGGGTTGTTTTTCCCATCAAAAGTGTGTTGCGCTCGTGCCAACAGGCTGCTTTGCCACCAAGAGATCTACCAACGGGTTCTTTTTCCCAACAAAAGTGCCCAACGAGCTATTTTCCCACTGAAGGTGTGCCAACAGGCTATTTTTCCCACCGAAAGTGCCTTGCGACCTTGCTAATCAGCTATTTTTCCCAGGAAAATTGCTTTGTGGCTGAGCCAACGTGCTACTTTTCCAAATGAAAGTACCCAGCGGGCTATTTTTCCACTAAAAGTGCCATGTGGTCGTGCAGAACGTGCTATTTTCCCCACCAAAGGTGTGCCAACGGGCTGTTTTTCCCAAGGAAGATGCCCAACGGGCTGTTTTTCCCATCGAAAGCACCTTGTGTCCGTACCAACAGGCTGTTTTTCCCACCGACGGTGTGCCAACGGCTTGTTTTTCCCACTGAAAGTGCCTTGCGGCCCTACCAACGGGCTATTTTTCCCATCGAAGGTGGCCAACGGGTTATTTTTCCCATTGAAAGTGCCTTGCGGCCGTGCCAACAGGCTGCTTTACCCCCCGGAGGTGTACCAACGGGCTGTTATTCCCATTGAAAGTTCCTTGCGGCCATGCTAACGGGCTGTTTTGTCTACAGAAGGTTTGCTAACGGGCTCTTTTATCCATGAAAGGTTTGCTAACGGGCTATTTTTCCCACCGAAAGTGGTCAACGGGTTGTTTTTCCCACCGAAGCTTCCCACTGGGCTGTTTTTTCCACCAAAAGTGCCTTGCTGTCATGGCAACAGACTGTTTTTCCCATCGAGGATGTGCCAACAGGCAATTTTTCCCACTGAAGCTGCCCAACGGGCTTTTTTTCCCATCAAAAGTGCCTTGTGAAACTGCCAACGAGCTGTTTTTCCCACCGAAGGTTTGCCAACGAGCTGTTTTTCCCACCAAAAGGGTCCAACGTGCTGTTTTTCCCACTGAAGGTTCACAACAGGCTATTTTTCCAACTGAAGATGCCCAACGGGTTGTTTTTCCTACCGAAAGTTTCCTAAAAAGCTATTTTCCCATCAAAAGTGGCCAACGGGCCATTTTTCCCAATCGAAAGTACCCAACAGGCTATTTTTCCCACCAAAAGTGCCAACGGGCTATTTTTCCCACCCAAAGTGCCTTGTGGCCATGGCAACAGGCTGTTTTGCCCGCAGATGTTGTGCCAAAGGGTTGTTTTTCCCACCGAAGCTACCTAACGGGATGTTTTTCCCAATAAAAGTGTCTTGCGACCGTGTCAACAGGTTGTGTTTGCCCACCAAAGGTGTACCAACGGGGTGTTTTTCCCACCAAAAGTGCACCAACCAAGGTGGCCAACGGGCTATTTTTCCCCCCGAAGGTGACCAACAGGCAATTTTTCCCATCGAAAGTGCCTTGCCTCCATACCAATGGGCTGTTTTTCCCACCGTTGCGGGCATGCCAACGAGCTGTTTTGCCCACCGAAGGTTTGCCAACGGGCTGCTTCTCCCACCAAAGGTGCCCAACGGGATGTTTTTTGTGCCAAAGGGTTGTTTTTCAAACCGAAGTTGCCTAACGGGTTGTTTTTCCCATCAATAGTACCTTGCGGCTGCGCCAATGTGTTGTTTTGCCCACCGAAGCTTTGCCAATGGGCTTCTTTTCACACCGAAAGTGACCAACGGGTTGTTTTTCCGGAAGAAGGCACCCAACGGGCTATTTTTCCCACCGAAAGTGCCGCAGCTGTGCCACCGGGCTGTTTTCCCACCTAAGCTGTACCAACGTGCTATTTTTCGCACCGAAAGTGCCCAACGGGCTGTTTTCCCATCAAAATTACCTTGCGGTCGTGCCAACGAGCTATTTTTCACATCCAAAGTGCCCAATGGGCTATTTTTCCCATCGAAAGTGCCTTGCATCCGTGCCGACGGGCTGGTTTGCCTAACGAAGGTGTGCCAATGGGCTGTTTTTCTCACCAAAAGTGCCTTTCGGCTGGGCTAAGAGTTGTTTTTCCAACCGAACATGTGCCAACGTTTTGTTTTTCACACCGAAAGTGCCCAACGGGCTGTATTCCCATCAAAAGTGCCTTGTAGCTGTGCCAACAGACTATTATTCCCACTGAAGGCGCCCAACAGGCTGTTTTTCCCATCAAAAGTGCCTTCCGCCCTTGCCAACGGGTTTGTTTACCCACTGAAGGTGTGCCAACAGGCTGTTTTTCCCACCGAAAATGCCTTATGGCCGTGCCAACGAGCTATTTTGCCCACCAAAGGTGTGCCAACAGACTATTTTTCCCACCGAAGGTGCCCAACGGGCTGTTTTTCCTACCAAAAGTGCCTTGTGGCCGTGCCAACGGACTGTTTTTCCCACTGAAGGTGTGCCATTGCTGTTTTCCCAACCGAAAGTACCTAACTGGTAGTTTTTCCCACCGAAGGTGCCGAACGTGCTAATTTTCAAACATAAAATGCCTTGCGCCCGTGCCAGCGGGCTATTTTGCCCACTGAAGGTGTGCCAATGGACTGTTTTTCCCACCGAAAGTGCCTTACGGCTGTGAAAGTGCCCAACGGCTTATTTTTCCCACCGAAGGTGCCCAACAGGCTTTTTTCCCACTGAAAGTGCCCAACGGTCTGTTCTTCCCACCAAAGGTGCCCAACGGGTAGTTTATCCCACCAAAAGTGCCATACAGCCATGCCAACTGGTTGTTTTTCCTACGAAGGTGTGCCAGCGGACTGTTTTTCCCACCGAAGGTGAGCCAACGGACTATTTTTCCCACAAAAGGTGCCAACCGAGCTGTTTTTCCTATTGAAGTTGCCCAACGGGCTGTTTTTCCTACTGAAGGTGTGCCAAAGGGTTATTTTTCCCACCGAAGTTACCTAATGGACTATTTTTCCCACTGAAAGTGCCTTCCAACTGTACCAAGGGCTGCTTTGCCCACCAAAGGTTTGCCAACGGGCTATTTTCCCACCGAAGGTGCACAATGTGCTATTTTTTCCTTCGAAACTGCCTTGTGGCCACGCCAACGGGCTATTTTTCCCACTAAAAGTGCGTTGCGACTGTGCCAACGTGCTGTTTTGCCCATCGAAGGTGTGTTGACGGGCTTATTTTTCGACTGAAAGTGCCTTCTGGCTGTGCCAACGTGCTGTTTTGCCCACCGAAGTTTTGCCAACGGGCTGTTTCTCCCCCGAAGGTGCCCAACGGGTAGTTTTTCCCACCGAAGGTGTGCCAATGGGCTGCTTTTTAATCCGAAGTTACCTAAGGGGTTGTTTTTCCCACCAATAGTGCCTTGCGGCTGCGCCGATGTGTTGTTTTGCCCACCGAAGCTTTTCCAACGGGTTGTTTTTCGCACCGAAAGTGACCAACAGGTTGTTTTTCCCATCAAAGTTACCCAACGGCCTGTTTTTCCCACCAAAAGTGCCCTGCGGCCATGCCAACGAGCTGTTTTTCCCACCGAAGGTGTACCAAAGGGCTGGTTTGCCACCAAAAGTGCCTAACGGGCTGTTTTTCCCATCGAAAGTGCCTTGCGACCGTGCCAATGGGATATTTTCTCAGCTGGAGGTGCCCAACGGGTTTTTTCCCATCGAAAGTGCCTTGCACCTTTGCCAATGGGCTGGTTTGACCAATGAAGGTGCGCCAACGGGCTGTTTCTCTCATTAAAGTGCCCAACGGGCTGTTTTTCCCACTGAAAGTGCCTTGTGGCCGTGCCAACGGGCTATTTTGCCCACAGCAGTTGTGCCAACGTGTTGTTTTTGGCACCAAAAGTGCTCAATGACTTGTTTTTCCCATCGAAAGTGCCTTGCAGCCATGCCAATGGGCTATTTTTCCCACTGAAGGTGCCCAATGGGCCATTTTTCCCATCAAAAGTGCCTTATGGCTATGCCAACGGGCTGTTTTTCCCACTGAAGGTGTGCCATCGAGCTATTTTCCCAACCGAAAGTGCCTAACTGGTTGTTTTTCCCACCAAAGGTGTGCCAATGGACTTTTTTCCCACCAAAGGTGCCCAACGGGTTGTTTTCCCACCCAAAGTGCTTAATTGGATGTTTTCCCCAACCGAAAGTGCTTAACTGGCTATTTTTCCCACCGAAGGTGCCTAACGTGTTGTTTGTCAAACATAAACTGCCTTTTGGCCATGACAACGGGCTGCTTTGCCCACCAAAGGTGTGCCAACTGCTGCTTTTCCCACGGAAAGTGCCCAACGGGTTATTTTTCTCACCGAAGGTGCCCAACGGGCTGTTATTCCCATCGAAAGTGCCTTGCACCTGTGCCAATGGGCTGGTTTGCCCACCGAAGGTGTGCCAAGGGGTTGTTTTTCCCACTAAAAGTGCCCAAAGGGCTTTTTTCCTACCAAAAGTGCCCTACGGCTGTGCCAACGGGTTGTTTTTCCCACTGAAGGTGTGCCATCAAGCTATTTTCCCAACTCAAAGTGCCTAACAGACTGTTTTTCCCACCGAAGGTGCCCAATGTGCTGTTTTTCAAACATAAAGTCCCTTGCGGCCATGCCAACAGGCTGTTTTGGCCACTGAAGATGTGCGAACGGGTTGTTTTTCCCATCAAAAATGGCTTGCAACCTTGCCAACGAGCTATTTTGGCCTAACGAAGGTGTGCCAACGGGTTAGTTTTCCCACCGAAGGTGCTCAACGGGCTATTTTTCTCACCAAATGTACCTTCCAGTCGTGCCAACGGGCTGTTTTATGCATCGAGTGTGTTCCAACTCGGCCATGCGTAACGTGCAATTTTACCCACCGAAGGAGCCTAACGAGCTGTTTTTTCCACTGAAAGTGCCATACGATTGTGCCCAACGGGCAGTTTTGCCCACCAAAGCTATGCCAACGTGTTGTCTTTCCCACCGAAGGTGCCCAACGGGCTGTTTTTCCCACCAAAAATTCCTTACGTCCGTGCCAACGAGTTGTTTTGCCCGCTAAAGGTGTGCTAATGGGCTATTTTTCCAACCGAAATTGCCCAACGGGTTGTTTTCCCAACCTAAAGTGCCTTGCGTTTATGCCAACGGGTTGTTTTACCCACTGAAGGTGTAGGATCGCGTATGGCCCAAGTATTCACAATACGCTACGGAAAAGACCATAACACAACATAACGTATAACTGAAAACATACAAGATGCGCAAAATACCTTTTCTTTTGACACAAATTGGTGGTTGTTTTTCAGATTCGTAGACACTGCTACCCGCGAATGTCCTCTACCGGTATCCACACGAGGATGCACG
>JAOTJB010019028.1:0-10958 GCA_027123815.1 Erythroxylum minutifolium
TATCACTGTTCACAAATGCATGAGCATGAGATGTGTTTTCCTAATTTCTCTGATTTACCTCACTTGGACCCGTTTCTTTGGTCCGACTCGTTCTATAGAAACGTGATGTTACACTCAACATGCCCTTATGGTAGTTGTAATGAAGAGGATAAACAATCAAGGTTAAGGCTCATATTTTGGGTTTAAAGAAAGAAATGGTTCATGTTAAGCTCAAAGGGGCACACTAAGGGTAACATTAGGGTGGCTTGTTAAGCAACCTAATTGCCTTCATCATTTCAATGTTTGCATATAGATTATGTGATCTTGATTAGTATTTGCAAGCAAGTTTTAGAATTCCCTAATCATGAAAGAACACTCTCAGAAAAAAATACTTTAATTTGGTGTTTAATAGTTTAAAAAGGCTCAAATCCTTATCAAAAAGTGACATTCATCTATCACAACAAGCTAATGTCCTTTTAATCGAAATCTAGGTTAATCAATCCAAGTATGGAAATATATTCATTCACTCATATTATACATTTTTAATCCAAATCAAGTTCACTTTATAACCATGCATCTCTAACAACTAAATGGGAAAATAAACACATAACACACAATTTTTTTAACTAACACTTCTTCCCCCCTACATTTAAAAATCACATTGTTTCTAATGTGATACATAAAGTAAAAGAGGGATATAAGACTCAAAATAACATAAACAAGGATAAGCATTAAAACTAAAAGACATTAAACTAACAAGGATTAAAAATAATAAAAGAATAAGGATAGAAATACGATATGAAAGTGTGGGCAATGGCAGCATCGATGCAGTGTGAAGCATGGCATACTACATCGAGGATGGGAGAATAGCTGTAAGGAAGACAAATAGAAGAGATTAAAAAGTAGGCCTATACGCACAAAGCAAATAGATTAAGTCAAGTTTCACTAAATGTAAATAACAAACAACTAATTGAAAAACAAAACAGAAATTGCATGAGTTGCCTCCCATTTAGCACTTCTTTAATGTCTTTTAGCTAGACACCTCAACCGTTATGCTTATGGTGGATAGCTCAAAGTGATTGAGTCCACTACTTTCTTCTCTTTATTGGGACCTTTCCTTAAGAATTTGCCAACCTCTCCTTCAGTTACATCAACCAATAATTGGCAGCATTCATTACTCTCTTTAACCAGATCCAATTTCTTGTCTTCTTCTTCCTGCAATGTGAAATCAAAATATGTAGCATTAATTTGTTCAACAAAAGAACTGTCTTCAAAAATAGTAGAGTTTTAACATTAAAGATTGAAAATTCTACTGTTTCTCCTAAGATTTTCATGGTCAATTTCCCATTCTTCACATCAATCAAAGTATTGATAATGGCCATGTCCTTTTCTTTCTCCTTCACTTCCTCCATATCTAGGACAACAAAGCTTATGGGCACAATCAATCCTCCAACTTTCACGAACATGTCTTCCATTATTCCTTTCAGATAATGGATTGACCTATTAGCTAATTGAAAACATATGTTCGTAGGTCTTAACTTTCCCATATCCAATTTCTTATAAATAGAGTGAAGCATAAGATTTATGCTTGCTCCAAGATCAAGCACAATCTTAACCTCATTATCATTACCCATTGATACTTGCACGATAAAACATCTTAGATCTTTCAACTTGGTGGGAAAATGTGGCTATAGAATTGCACTTGTTACTTCCTAAACTAGCACCTTTTCTTTAGGCTTAAGTTTTTCTTTCTTGGTTCTTAGTTCCTTAAAGACCTTGTCATAAGCTGGAATGATCCTAATCACATCTAACAAGGGCAGATTAACATTGACCTTAGAAAGCATGAGATATAGATAGGAAAGCTACTTATGTTTTGATTCCTTAAGGTGACTTAGATATGGAATTGTTTGTCAATAAGGATCCTTCGCCTTGTGAAGTTTTTTTCCTTCATTATCCTTAGTGTCATGCTTAAGTTGTTTACCCTTTTGAATGTGACTTGAAGAGTTTATCTCGTTGTTTTTCACATTCTGTTTATCTTCTTCTTCTTAAGTGAGGCTTTCCTTCTCTTGATTATCAGCATCAATTCCTTCTCTAATGATTGCTTGAGCTTTCTTGGGATGACTAGGCAGTTTTCACTTTTGATTATTGTGCATTTGAGTAGCAAGTTGCCCTACTTAGATCTCAATCCTCTTCACAGACGCCTTAAAAGAGTTAAACCTCTTATTGTTCATTTCCTGATTTTGAGTCATGACCTGAATAAATGCATTCAGGCTTTCCTCCGAGGAAGGCTTGCTTAGTAGGTTTTCATTTAAGGATTGCCTTTGGTAATAATTTGGCCTTTGAAAATTTTGGTATTATTGTTGGGGTTTCAATGGTGGATTGTTGGTCTTCTATGAAAAATTGGGGTGGCTTCTCTAACCAAGATTGAAGGTGCTTGAATACGGATCATTTTGCTCCTTTAGTTGAAAACTGTTAAGTGTGTTCACTTGTTCCTCTCCATCAAAAGGTTCGTAAGAATACATACAAACATTCGCGCTATAACCAAAAGTTCTATATCTACTATAAACTTCTTGATTTGGAACTACCAATTAGCATCTTTGCATGCCTCGTTAACTCAGCTAATTGCATAGAAAATTCTTGATTCGAGCTCACTTTATGAAATCTGACTCTTCTTTCCCTTACGCTCTTTTTTTGAGAATTAGCCCCCAAAATTTTAAATATTTCATACGTTTCTTCAAACAACTCCTTCTGCTGCATTGTCCACTATATATTGGCACTGTTGTGTCAGCCCATCATAAAAGAATTGGTTTAGCATGTGAAGCGAAAAATGATAGTATGGACATTGTATTAGCAAGAGCTTAAAGCGATCCCACACCTTATGGAATGGCTCTCCCTCCATCTGAGTGAAGGTAGCTATCTTGGTGCGCAATTAAAATGTCTTTGATGGGAATAGAATTTTCCCATGAATTTGGTGCACATCTCTTCCCATGTATTCAATGAATTGGGTGGAAGGGTCATTAGCCACGCCTTGGCCTGACCCTTTAATGTGTATGAGAAGCAACTCATTTTGAGTTAGTCCTCATTTAGTCCATCTAAGGGGAATGTTTAGAGAGTGGTATAGAATTCTTGAATGAAATTTAAAAGGTCTTCAATAGGAACCTCATAAAAGATGGTAGCATGTTTTAATGGATGCTCTTCAATTCTTAATTTCTAGCTACCTTTCCAAAATGTATACACAATGTCGCAGTACTAATCACTAGTCTAGCATACTCCTTCAGCACCAACTACATTTCACCCATCTTGTAGTTATTCACTTGATCTTCACGCTTGGGTTCCTCACGATCGGCTTTAAAGTCCCTTTAAGGTTTTCATCTTCGATGTATGTTATCAATAAAGATCTCCTTCCTTGCATAAACCAAGTGAATTCACTACTTAAAGTTCTCCTACCTAGCACAAACTAACTATGGAAAACACTAAATTAATAAAAAAATTACAAAACACATTAACAAAATAACACAATAAAATATGCATGCATGAACAAACACAAAAAATCAAAATCAATTTAGTAAACAAAACCAATCAAAATTAATTCAAGTTTAAATTATAAACATCTCCCCGGCAACGGCGCCAAAAAATTTTCATACCCAAAAAATTCTAAAAAGACCTAGGCTACCCTTCTCTCAAGTATACAAGATAGTTGTAGTTGATTACCTAGGGTTGTCTCCCACGGAGGTGAAATTGATTCACTTAAATTAATCTCAAACAAAAATAAAAACAAATGTAATCCTAAACATTTTATCTCGATTTGTTGAGTTAAGGCTTTAAAGAAAATCACAAATTAGTCTAAAAACTAAACGATTCAATAATATGTGCGTAATTAATTATGAATTTAATCCATAACACTTAGTGATTATTGTTATGAAAATACTTAAGGTACTCACTTTGACTCATATGTGATTTTAGGCAAAATTTGGAAGTAAAGAAGTTAAACTGAATCGAAAGTATGATATTTAGGCCATTTTCTGAAGATTAATATTCACTTATCTTTAAGGAGTAATAAGAAGAAAATTAGACAAGAAGAAGACCCAAAAATCTCTTTAAAATAACATTTGTTGGACTAGAAGAAAATTTAGAAAATTTAGTCCAAAAGAAGAAAATAATGAAGCAAGGAAATCATCACTCACTCATGTATGGCTGCATGGATTATGCATGGATTAGTATGCATGCAAGATATCTTATCATGAATTTCATGGATAGCATCATAAAATTGTGAAGAACCAAAAGTTAATGGACAGCAAGGTGTCAGCTGCACATGAAAACAAGAGAAAAATGTGAGCTAAAAAAGAATGTAATATAAACCGTGAGTGTATGAGGGTTAGCAAGAGGTTAAAGGCCACCTATCCCACTATTTAATTATCTTTAAAATATCAAAAGCAAGGGATGGTGGACAACATTTAGGGGAGTTGGTCATATTCATTTTAATAAGAAAAGGAGAGAGTCAGCTATCCATTTTGTTAAAATTTTCCACTAACGTTTAACATATAAGGAATAGAGATTATGTGTGACGTGAAGAAAAAGATAGCCTGTCCATTACATTTAACATAGCATTTAAAGAAGACAAAGGTGGATGGTTGCACTTGAAATAATGACAAGAGAGTGCATCTGGAGGGCTAGAAAGCTAATCACGATCGTGAGAAGTCTCTCAAAATCATGAGAAGCTGCTCATAGGTGTGAAAAATATGTCACAATCGTGAGGCTCTCTCACATCTATCAGAGATATCTCATGGGTGTGAGAAGTTGCCACATCACCTAGTTTTTTAGTATAAAGCAAAATGAGGTGTGACAGTCAAGGATAAGAAAGTTTCGCTGAGTTTTGGCTAAGAGAAATGTAGAGATGTGTTTTGGCTCGGTTGAATAGTAAGGGACCTTCAGGAGCTTCAGGAGAGCATGAAAAGGGAGGTAAGCTCTCCTTCATGAGAAGACCTATGGATGGCTAGCTTCTTGACGTCGGTTCAGAGGCGATATCGACACTGATAACCCAGTTAAGCATTCTTTCCTTGTATTTGTTGTTTACTTCTCTTTTTAGAAATTGTTTATGTTATCTGATGCATATTGTGAAAAGATGATTTTAATGTATTCATTGGATTGTTTATTTACAAACCCATTGATAGAATTTCGATATAATCAATAATTGTTATATTTGAAATTCATGTGTAGTGACTAATGATTTGTATTCATTAGGGATAACATAATCTAAATTAAATGATGCATTGTATGTGGTTATTGCCTTGGTTAATCGATTTTTCTAATTCATAATGTGGTTACGCAATTGAATATGGAGGTTACATAATTGAATCTAGAGATCGTATCCTAGGTTATTCAGTGGCTAGGTTTAATTAATGATCGTATCTTAATTAAACACAACCTAAATGAAAACTTGGGTAAATAGATTAACCTACGATTAATAGTTTCTAGGAGAGGTTTAATAACAACAAATCATCAAAATATGTTTAATTAGGGTGTAGGCTAAGATATAACTAAAGAATTGGATTCTTAACGAATTCACCACTTTCATCACTTTGCATGTTTTCTTTAAATTTTTTCTTAGTTTAGTTTCATTTTATTTTCTTATTTCAAACCAACCAAACCCCCCTAAACCTAAACATTGATTAATTTCATTTCAAATACTTTACACACACTTTCTGTGGGATCGACTTAGACTCGCCGTTGCTACAATAGCAGGTCTATTTTTTCTTTTCACTAACGTTACAATGCGTTGTTGTTGAGAAGTATGGTGTTTTATTTTTATTTTTTGTGCTTGGTTTAGATTGTTGTTTTGTACATATTTGTTTCTTTTCAATTAATTCTTAATATTTTCACTTTTTGTTTCATGTTAGTGATTTAAAATTTGAAATATATATATATATTCATGGATGGAAGTAATTTCTTTTATAACTCATATTTCCAATCTTATAATTATGTTTGGAGTGATCATAAAAATTTTAATTATGGATGGGATAATCAATCGAATTACTTCCATGTTAATATGCAGGACACACAACAATTTCCGTACGTACCAGATGGTTCTTATCTTGATTTAGGTACTTCTTTGGACAACTTTATCAAGATTTCTAATGCTAATAATATTCAGTTTCAACAGGATATCCTACAAATTCAACAGAATGTGCAACAACTTCAGCAGAATATTCTACAATTCTAGCAGTATGGAAGGCAAAGTGTAACATACCATACCTATAGTGCATATGCCCGAACATATCCATAGATAGTCGAGAATATACTCTACAAAAATGGTACGGTAGAACAATCACATTAATATAGTCTAAAGAATCAATATAATTTAAGCATTCCAAATACTTATTTCCTTCACCATCAGACTGAGTCATATATGTCATTAACATTCCAAATTCAAGTAGAACATATACAACAATTTTCAATGCAATCCCAGTACATCATATAGTACAAAAATTACACACTAAAGACAATGTGTTTCATAACATGGAATGATAATACAAAAGACATATGTCTAGACTTTATTAATGTGATTGTCCCTAAAATAACAACACTAGAATTCTACTAGATCGCTTTAGAAGCTAGATATCCTTTAAACTTAAAAATCAACGTTGCAATTTGATGAGTTTGTAAACTCAGTATGTGAGCCATCATTGATGTGCTCAATCAAGTCAGAACACTAAAATAAATTGCATAACTCAATTCAACAAGTATATTACAAAATCCATTATCGAATACCACATCACATTTTGTCATATTTTAATAAGTATTGAATACCAACATTGCATATCATAATTTTAGAACAATTCAATAATTTCATCACAATCATTCATATGATACATGTATAATTGTATATGCAAATGAACATATGATTTCTTTTTTATTTTGCTTTGTTGTGACCAAGTACCTATTAACCTAATTTACTGTCCTATATCTATTGTGGATACTGGGCTCATTTCATATACTATCTCATATCTATTATGCATACCAAGCTCATTGCTGTCTAAGCCTGTGGCTCTTTGTGCACAATCCTGAGCTTTAAGCTCTTTTCCACATATTGGCTAGTCCGATTACAACTCCTTTATTTGATCATACATTTCAATGTCATGAGATGCATCAATTCACATATCATGCTTTTAGTACTTTTCATTCAATGTGATCATGTCATATATCAAATTCTTAGGAGCTAAGTCCTGCATTCATCATTCAATTGTTCATACATTCCACATTACACATACAATTCAACAAAAGCACATATAATTGAGTTTGCACATCTAGGTTAACTCATAATACGCTCTAGAATGGTTATTGCCTTGATGATCTGGCAATGTCTAGACGTTGGCGATCAACTTGTGCATCTATAGTCAAGCAATACACACATATTTCACAATCAGTAATTTGTTCAATCATATGAATACATAATCATGCAAATGTATATGTGTCATGTTCAATGCATGCTCAATTGACCTTTCAGGATTCTTAATCACAAATCATGACCGTTCAATTATTGTAGCTTGTATATTACCACTTTGCATTTAGGTTTATACCCTGAGTAAATTTGATTACTCTAAATTCATCAATCATACGTTCATCAAACTTTTCTAGCAATATACATTTACACAATTTCCCAATTCTCATTCATTCATACCTAATACACCTTACTCATATCCTTTGGATCATATTTGCATTCATAAGAACACCTTTATTTCTTTAATAACTCAAAATCTCCATATTTAAATACATTGATATCAAGACAATGCATCCATTAAGTAATGACATCAATTAACAACCTAAACTTATCAAACCCTTATCCAATTAATTAAGCAACAATCTAGGTTCATTTCAAGCTTGAATCAAGTTGAAATACACCAATGTAGAGTGACTTATCCTCATTTGGTTCAACAAATTCACAAAACCGAGATTGTCATTTTAAAGCTTTGGCCACCAATCTCCCTCAATTCTCCACAAATTTCATCTACTTAGGATCATCATTAACATTTCAAATTTTCTAGAATTTATACTCTCAAAAGCTACTTCAATTTATGTTAATATAGCTTCCATCTTAGTTACATAAATCTCACAAAACTCTACTCAATCGATTCATTATCACTCACTTAATCCCATCATACATGTAATCCTAACTTTTCCAAATTCAAGAACACTTTAATAGCACCTATCTTTAGCATAAATTTACCTTCATTTATACTATAAACCTTAACCTAATTCATCCATATAACAACTTATAACCTACTGTTTTCATGCATAAAAAACAAAATAGAAAAGTAATCAATTCATCCATCATATTCCAGCACAACTTCATCATCAATCCTACATGCAATTCATCCTAATTCAATCTTCATAAAATTTCTATTACAACATGCCACAAAGATCAGAATTTCGCTTACTTTTTTAGCTCAAATTCCACCTCAGTTATCAAGCTATCCTAGCCCTCCAAGCTTGCAAGCACAATTCCAAAAACAAAGTGGGAGTTGAATGATTTCAGTAATAAGAAGACAACATAATATTGGAGTGGCAAAGTATAGAATTTAGGCAAAAACTCAAGTTTATGAGGTTGTTTATGTATGTCGGTAATGAGAGAAGGAAGAAGAAAATAGCATGTAGCAAAAACAAGAAAGAAAATAGCAATCCATGTGTGTGGGTCGTGGGGTCTAGGTGTGTGGTGAGGGTTGAGATACTTGTCAATAAAGGACCATGCTATATGTCCTCTTCTTAAACTACCAAATGTCACTTAAATACCTAGTCCACTTATCACTTAGTTTCTTAAGTCATTTGTCACCTAATTGTCTAAGCCATTTGTCACTCAATTCCACTGCCACGTGACTATTTCATAAGCCTAGTCAACCTAATTTCTCACATGTCAACTTATCTTGCCATTTAACATTTTTCCTAAACTAAATGTACATTTTAATTCATCACTTTTCCAATTATAACGATTAATTCCAAATTATTAATTATAATCCGTCAAACCAAAATTCAAGACATAAACAATGCATAATCATATCATAACTATTTAAAACCTTTCATACCCTCAGAATATGTCAATTGAGTGCACATACAATCTTTGCAATGTTTTCCAAATCAACATTCATGTGTGTATATATGTTCATGTTATGCATGTGAATGAAATGCACCTCATTAATTCTAAAATGATATGACTCAAAAGTCTAACATTCTAACTCTCGGTAAGTTTTGGAAACTGGCTATTATAATATATTTCCAATAACAGGAGTTGTTACAAAGGTACAAAACGCACATATAGACTTAGCTTAGAACGTTAGTTCAATATCACACTAATTGAAAGTTATATAGAAAACAAATATCAAACTTTAATATATAAAAATTGAACTTCAGTCGCTTAGCAATGGTTTGTAAATTCCATGTAATTTTCATACGAGGAGTTAACAGGTGGTCAACTTTCTTGGAAATTTTAATGGCTAGGACACCCAATTTAGTCTTGTAAAGCCTGTTGTTTCTTCATTTGCAAAGCATGTATATGGTGGTGATGAAAGGAACTTTAAAGAGGATATGGTTTTCTTTACTAGGTCTAGACTTATTTATCAGCCACAGTAAAGCATGAACCCATTTTTAGCTACTAGTTATCTCCCCCATTCTAGCTTTTATGAATTATTATATTTATATTGAAATGAATTAAAATATGTTAGCATTTTAGTTTAATTTTGGATTTTGTATGTTAGGATTGAGAGATTATTTATATGAATATATCACAATATAGATAATGAGAGTTTAATAGGTTGTTAAAGATAGGACTACATGACTTTTTTTAGGTTAAGGTCCCCAAAATTCTCTTGATTCGTTTCCCCAAGAGGAAGTACCAAAACACTTGACTCTTCACCTAACCTATTATAGATATTCATAAATCTAAGTAATGAATTCTTAGGGCTTTTGATTAGAAAGAGATTTTAGTCAATCAACTTAAGGATATGAGCTCTATTTCTCAAGAAAGAATATTGTTGTAACTTAGAATTCCTAACAGTTCAAGTAAATATGATTAATCATTAAATCAATAAATTGAAGCACAAGAAAAGTTTTAAGAGATTCTTTATCTTGATTTTTATATATTTATTAAATTTTTCATTCTTATCCATCACCTTGACTAATTAGCTCATATTTTATCTATTTATTAATTTTTATTCTTATTCTGATTAGCTATTATTCATTATTTTAGTCTATTAATTTTTATTTTCCAATTAAATATTTTATTTTTAATATTAGATAATAGAAAGACGGTCAGTACTAGTAGTTATAATTCTCTTGAAATCGACATATAACTCAACTAAATTGTACTAAAAGAAATAATGGATGCAATTGCTTTAGTGATTCTTTAGTATTGACTTGTGTTCTTTTTATTTATAAATTTCACATCACAAACCTTGGGCTATTGTTGCTCCAGTCTAATAATGATGTTATCTTAAAGTGTAGCCAACTTTTCTCTATGCCTCGCTTTATTCTACTGTAGGTTTGCTTAATTTTAGGATCAAATTGAAATAGGTTGTGCAAGTTGTCAATCCTAGATCTTTTATCGCTCATCAACTACCTAAACATAGTTTAAGGAAAATAAAGTAAAAAATAAAAATAAAAACTAAAATTAACATAATAGCAATTGAATAGTCCCCTATAATGGCACTAAATAATTACCACCTTTTGATGCACAATTCAACCTAATCAAACTCATTAAGCATAATTAGTATATTTAGCTATCATAATAGCCTGAGAAATCCCTTTATTTAGGTCTAAGGTATTTATTCTCCTTGTGCACATATTATATTTAAACTCTTAATCCTTCATACAATCCCTAACATTGAATGTAACACCCCACTCCCGCCGAATCCAAACCCGATATCGACAGTGATACCTGAATCCGTGCCCCGCGAGGGTGGCGTGTCACATCACTTCACTAAACAAAAGTC
>JAOTJB010019036.1:0-10958 GCA_027123815.1 Erythroxylum minutifolium
TCGTCTCCTTCCTCAATCTCTTAATAAGCTCTCTAAGGTTTCGAAATTTGGCTGATGCAAAAGGCTCTTCCCAGGCTGCTTCTTCTATCCCTTAATGTTATATTTATACTTTGGAAGCTCTAAGGTTGATTTAGGTTTGAAACAGTCTGAAAAGTCTTGCGAAACTTGAGTTTTCTTGTCAGCCCTACGTAGGCCATGATCGTGGCCCTGGCTGCCATAATCGTGATCAGTGCCTAACCCTCTCTTTCATGATCATGTCCTAAAGTGCACGATTGTGGCCTAGCACAAAGCTCTCAAAGTGCACGATCATGGCCTAGGTTCTGTCAGCTCGCCCTTTCTATCATAGCCTGTTGTGCCACGATCGTGGGCTGTGTTTTTAGCCATAAACTCTTTGAAACTTCTCCGTTCTTCACCGTTTACCCTGAAACACTAACAAACACATCAAGGTACCCCCAAAATATAACATTTAAGCTCAAATACCCATACTAACCCCATAAAAACACAATGCAAATCACAACTATCAACATCTCCACACTTAAACATTTGCTTGTCCTTAAGCAAACAAAACAACAAACACATAACAAGCAATGCAATAATGAGGCAATAACTTTAACTTCATGAAATAAATTTAATCTTAAACACAATCATACAAGTTTTATCTAATCATTAACATATAAAATCTATATCTAGGGGCTTTGAATTAAATATACAATTTAATCAAGATCTAAGTGTTAATTTTTTTACCCTTTTCAATTGTACACACACATTAATAATTCTTTGGTCCTTCAGACTCTATAACTATTTCTAAGTATATTGTCATGAAAAGTTGAGCATATGACAAGTTCGGTAGGTTTGATTAAGGAAACACAATATATATATATATCGTTTTTAAACATAGACTTAGTCTTTTTACATGGAGGCAAACATTGGTAATGAATGTCGATGCGATTACTCAACTAAGTCATGTTTTTATTAAATTGCTTGTTTGAAACTTCATTATATCCTTTTAACACGAAGGCACACATTTGTAATGTGTGTCGATTCGGTTACTTAGCTATATCATGTTTTAAACTAACTACTAGAAGGCTAGCAGAATAATGATTTATTTAACAAAAAATACTTTTTTTATTGCCTACCTTGTTGTTTAAGGTACTCATTTCTATAAAAAAATACTAGTTAAGCTACTTAAGTTGAAAGACCTCAAATTATGAATGAAAGTGACAACCTATAGGATGCTAAATTTACAGTAAATTCTAATTAAGTTGTATATTTATCCAAAGACTCCTAATTCACTAATTTTGTGAGCTAATGATTATTTACAACCTAATAGACTATGTTCAAAATTAAATGAATTTCACTTCATCAAAGCCATTGACACATTCAAACAGTTCACAAGATGCTACTTAATAACTATCATACAATATGCAAAATCACATTCAAAAGCAAAAACACATAATCCCTTCCCACACTTGAACAACACATTCTCCTCAATGTAAGAAAAGAGCACACAAGACATAAAAGATAAGAAAGAAAGAATTTAAAGTAGACAGAAAAATAAACATAAAAATTAGAGCTAAAGGCTAATTTGGAAAAGAAAATAAATAAATAAATAAATGTGCTAGACATAAATCCTATAAAGATGGAGGTGGTGATGGTATCAGAAGTGGCAATTGAATGCCCTGAGCCTCAAAATATCTGTAGATCTGACGGATATCTTGACTTTGGCATTTTTGTGTCTAAGCTATCTCCTTCATCATTACGGTGTTCTCTGTAAGTATCTTGTTAGTTTCGGAGATTGCATCCAGAACTTTATTCCAGCCTTGCTCTTCTTCCTCTTCCTCGGATTCTTCATTGGACTCTTCTTCTTACCGAGGTGGCACTAAGCTCGAACTTGCCTGACTTGCCCTGATTCGGACATGTGTCTTCTGGCTGATATCCTTAAGTTCCATATTATGGGACTTAAGAATTTTAGCTCGCCATAAGTGATGATGGTTGAAGAATTCCAGAAGGAGAACAGTTAACCCCCTCTGTTCTATGCCAAATTATTTTGCAACGGCAAACACTATATACCCCATTCCTAGATTGTTGCTCCTCTTACGTGGAGTTGCAACAATGGCATTTAGAACATGTGTAGATGTGCATACTGGAATATTGTGGTCTGTGCACCATAACATAAAAAGTTCCTTTATGGAACACTTATTGGTTTCGATTTTATCGAAAACTAGCTGACACATAAATTTGTGCAGCAATAAGTGTTCATGGGACCTTATAATGTTGTTATGAGCATTCTTGGCATGAAATTGCTTAATTCCAGTAAGCTCATTCCAGTATTGAGAAGGACGAAAGTCTTCATGATGATCAATGATGGAGGATTAGGGGAATCCACGCATCTCGTACATGATTTCTACATTTAATTCATAGGCTTGTCCTCCGAACCTAAACCACAATTCTTTTGGATTTCTAGGGTCGTAGGTCATGGAAGTGAAAAATTTCGGTATAAGCTCTAAATAAACAGGAAATTGAAATTGTATGAATTGGGTCCACTGGATCCTTTTAGCAAGGTTTTCTACTTGGTCACATAACTCTAGCCTATCAAATACGTCAAAATCAAAGTACTTAGGAACTACAATTTGTCTAGCATGAAAAGATCAGAAATGAGTACCTTCCTCTTCTGTATAGATCAGGAAGGGCGTGCAAAAGGTTGCTTCTCAGTTCCTTCGTTCACGTCCCATAACTTGCTGTCATCCATATGGCTCCCATTGGGCTAATTGTTTAATGCATGGCATAATTGGGTAAAATGTGGAAGAAAATTGAAAGGCCAAAATTTTAAAGAGATATGAGAGTGTTTGTAAGCCTGAAGTCTAGAGAGACAAAGTTTAAAATGAAAGTGAATGTAAAAGGAAAGTTATAACTAAATATATAGGTGGTTACAAGGGTAAAATGGTAAGAAATTCTAAAAACTACATCCTCTCTCATTTTTGCACAGTCGCAGGTCATGATCATGGCGTGCTATTTTTCCCTTGTTCTGTATAGTCGCAGGCTATGATCGTGGCCAGTGGCTTTCCACCAACATTATTTTTCTTCATTTTTCTTTTTCCAATCTTTTCACTTCCATTTCTTAATTCTTTGCGTCCCTTTCATCTCTCTTTTCATGCTTGAACAATCATCCATGTTATTCCAAATTCCTATTTCTTCTCGATTTTATTTGAAAAAAACTAACTATAGAATTCAAATGTTCTAAGAAAAACAATTAAAGAAAGTAAAAAATTTTTTCTATGGGTTGCCTCCCATGTAGCGCTTCTTTTAACATTGGTAGCTCGATGCTCTTTTAAGCTCACGATGGTTCAAATCTAAGTCATAATGGTAGTGTAGTCATTAATCTCAAAGTTTGCACTTGAGCTACCATGCTACAATTTCCACCCTCCTTATAATTCTCTTTTCCTCACCTTTAATGTCCTCCCATTCTCCTCGAGGTTTGGGTTCCTTGATATCCACTGGAGGTGAAGGAGATCTGTACTCTCTTCTAGCCACCTTGAAGGTCAAGTTCTGCTTTCTTATTCGTAGAGTTAATTCGCCCCCATTGACATCGATGATTGAATGTGCAATGGCCAAGAATGGTCGTCCAAAATCTATTAGGGTGTCCTCATATTCGCTAATGTCCAGTATATAGAAGTTTATTGGAAAGACATATTTGTCAACTTTTACTAGCACATCTTTTATAATCCCCATCAGTTTATGCATTGTTTTGTCAGGTGTCTTTACCAAAAACTTGGTGGGTACTAACTCTTGTAATCTCAGCTTTAGATTAAGAGTGTAAGGTATCATGTTTATATTCGCACCCAAATCTGTGAATGCACTATTTACGATGATTCTATTGATGTTGCAAGTGATGAAAAAGTCCCCTAGGTCCTCCTTATTATTGGCGATGTTGGGGTATTTTTTTGATACTTGCTCCTTAACCTTTATGTTGACTAATTCCTTTAATTTGAGCTCTGTTTGTAGTTGTTCTGTCACTTCCTAGACCTTATTGGATCAAATCTCCTATAATTGCCTCGCTGCCCTGTTTGCATACAACTCCTATTGCTGCACAATAGGGAACATAAATACAAGTCGAGTTGCCTTAAGCGACTCGATCATAGGCTCACTTGTAAAGTCTTCTTTATTTACTTGAATTTCTCCTTCATCTTCTCCTCCCTTTACCTTTTTAGATTCCTCATCTTGGATTTTGCTAATTGCCATAATCTGCTCTTTCAAATTAGACTCAGTGTTGCTTGGAAGGGTTCTAACATTTCGAGTTGACATTGTCTCCGCTAACTGGCCCACTTGGACTTTTAGATTGTATATAGATGAGGCATGGTTCTTCATTGCTTGCTCGAATTTATTTTAGAGCCTTCTAAGTGCTTCCTTCATGCCTCTGATCTTATCTAAAATCTTATCTAACTTTGATTCCATCGAGCTCGCTTTATCTTGCTAGAAACTCAATTGTCCTTGAGGTCTGAACTGCCCTCCATTGTTGTTCGACCAGGAGAAGTTAGGGTGGTTCTTCATGTTCTGTTGAAGCATATTGAGGAAGGCTGGCTTAATCTCGAACGAAGCCACTTAAACAGGAGGCTTAGCAACTCCTTGGTTCGCAGCGTTGAATCTTGGCCTCATGAAGTCCATCAAAGTCCTCTATTACCATCCTTGGTTCGCTTCCTGATCCAAAATTCCTCGACCATGGTTGATTTTCCCATCTCTTCTTCTTCCTCTCACCAAGCCTTTCCTAAGGGTTTATTCTAGTCGAGTTATAACTAAATCTAATGTCTCTATTGCATGACTCGACCCTCTCATAACTCTTGTGCTCATGCAAAAGCACAAATTTTGAAATGAAATGAAAGACACAAAAATAAAAATTTAAAACTAATCTAACACCTTAAACTATTACTTGATCGCAGGTTTATGTATGCTAAGTTTTACTATTTTTTAACCTCGATAATACCACAATTGAATGGGTCGTTCATGTAGTACCTAAAGTATCAATCCCACGAGGAGGGGTAATCTAATCCTAAAATCTAAGGCTTGACTAAATTTTGCAATAATTCAAAATAAATGACTAAGCAGAAAATTAATCAATCAAATAATCAATTAGGAGAATTAAAATTCATAAATATAAATAGGATAGTAGATTGCATAACCCAATTATGAATCAACTTAGTAACTACCAATTGAGAGAAAGGGGGTTTTATTTGACCTTAACGAAAGTCTACTTGATTATGAGATTACCAAATTACCAAGTCTAGATGATCCTAGGGTGGATTAGTCTCTCTTGAGTTATAATCTTTAACCCTAATGTATAATCTCTAATTTAAATTATTGAATTGTAATCTCTCGATTTCTAATTTACCCAAAACCTAAATTAGTTTTGAAATTGTCTAAAAACCTACCGAAAGCCTATGCATGATCTCTTGCTACACAGATTTCACGGTTTGATTTAATTCTTTATCTATTAAACTACCTAACTCTCGTTATCCCAATTTAATGATATTCACTCGATTCACCTTTTCAGTTTGTTACCAAATTTTTAAGAAAAGAAATTGAATCACAAACTACTCAATAAAAACACAATAAATTGAATTTTATTGACAAAAATCCTAAAGGTGAGTATAGACAAAAACTTAACATTCAACAAAACCTATTCTCATCAACTATCTTAATTCTATACATCAATAAAATTGAAATAACCAAAAAATATGTTAGGAACGGAATAGCAGAGGCAGTGATGGTGAGAAACCTCCTGTTCCGGGAAGTGCTTCACGTCAAGCTTCTTTTTCGTGTCTCTCTTCCTTCATCTCCTTCCTCTATCTCTTGATAAGCTCTCTAAGGTTTCGAATTTTGGTTAATGAAAAAGGCTCTTCTAAGGTTTCTTCTTCTGTCCCTTAATGTTATATTATACTTTGGAAGCCCTAAGGTTGATTCGGGGTTGAAACAGTTCGAAAAGTCTTGCAGAACTTGAGTTTTCGTGTTAGCCCGATGCAGTTCATGATCGTGGCCTTACCTACCACGCTTGTGGCTAGCGCCTAACCATCTCTATCACAATTGTGGCCCAAAGTGCACAATCATGGCTTGGGTTCTGCCAGATCGCCTCTTTCTGTGATGATCGTGACCTGTTGTGCCACAATCATGGGTCATGTTTTTGGCCCAAAACTTTTCAAAACTTCTCCTTTCTTCACCGTTTACCTTGAAACACTAACAAACACATCAAGGTACCTCAAAAATATAACATTTAAGCTCAAAGACTCATACTACCCCATAAAAACAATTAAACACATAAACTAACACAATTGAAACCTAAATACACACTAAACACTTAAATTAACACTAAATACTTAACAAATTAAACCCAAAAATACAATGCAAATCATAACTATCAGTAACTTATAAAAAATTCATTCAATCCATAACATTCATAGAGCCTATAAACACTTACTCAGAAGAGAAGAGATGGAGAGAAAGAAGGGAAGATGAGAAGAGAAACAGAGAGAGTCGGTGAAAAAGAGAAACATACCAGAGAGTTAGAAGCAGAGCAAGCCTTCAACCATCTGGTGAGAACAAGTTTAAGCAAAAGGTGAGGGCTTATGTGGGAAGCTTAAGAGGGGTAGGAGACCACCACATCTCACTCACTCAATCCCTGTTTACTTGCTTTGTTATTCATTTGTTGCATTGTTTCTTGTTGTTTACTGAACTTGTTACTTTTCTAGCTTAACCGACAGTTACTTGTTTTCTTTTCATAGTTCATTTTGTTATTTACTTAGTTTGTTTCTTAAATACTTCACTTCTTCTGATCAAAATGGGATTGGAGTATTTGAAGATGATGAGTCTTGTGATTTCCACGATGGGCTATTTCTTTTTCTTGAGAATTAATGTAGCTATTTTAGTCAACTATGGATGATTGAGTTATGGTTTTGTTATCTTATTTATTGTTGTTGTTTCTGAGCTAATTGGATGTAATAGCATGACTAAACTTTGCATCATTTTAGTATTAAATGAAGGATCGAGAGAAAAAGTTTAATATGGAATGAGAAATTATAGATTCTTAGGTTCAAAACTAGAAATATATTAACTTAAGTGATAATAAGAAGTCAGGTTTACATAATTAATTCCGATAATAACTTGTTGAATATGAAAGTTAGATTAGTTCATTATTTGAGTTGATTTAGAACCCAATTGTTAATTTTAGTAAGAAGACTATCCAATCATTTCCCTTAATCATGCATAGGAGATTAATTTAGCAAATTAATTCTTAAGAGTCTTCTATTTTTATTAATCTATTTGTCTTTGCTTCCAGTTGATTTCGTTTATTTTTCAATCTATTTTTGTGATTTTCTTTTAATTCTTCACTCAAAAAATCGAGATAAAATGTTTAAGACTACATCTGTTTTTGTTTTTTTTTTCTTTTTTTGAGGTTAATTTATGTGGACTAATTTCACCTCCTTGGGAGACAACCTTAGGTGATCACTACAACTATCCTGTATACTTATGAGTAGGATAGATAGGTATTTTTAGAACTTATTTTTAGCACAACAAATTTTTGGCATCATTGACGGGGAGGTTTAGCTATTAAACTTAAATTAATTTTGATTGTTTTTGTTTGCTAAAATGATTTTGATTGTTTGTGTTTATTCCTGTATGTATGTTTTAATGTGTTATTTTGTTAACGTGTTTTGTTAATTTTTGTTATTAATTTAGTAATTTCTGTAGTTAATGTGCCCTAGGGAGGAGGTCTCTAGAAGTGAAGTCATTTGGTTTATGCTAGGAAGGAGATCTTTAGATAGTGAACCAGTTCCCTGTATTGAGAACATACATCGAATACCAAGACCTCAAAGGGACTTTGAAGATGATCGCAAAGAACCCAAGCGTGAAGATCAAGTTGATAACCAACAGATGGGTGAAAGGTAGTGAGTAATGAAGGAGTACGTCAGGCTGGTGATCGATATTGCCACATCATTCATACGTTTAGAAGAGGCAGCTAGAAACTATAAATTGAAGAGCATCCAATACAACATGCTGCCATTGTTTTATAGGGTTCCTAATGAAACTTCATTAGGGAATTCAACACTACCCTCAAAACCTTTCCTTTGGATGGCTTAGACGAAGATCAATCAGAATGAGATGTTTCCTGTATACTTTAAAGGATTGGGCCAAGGAGTGGTTGATGACTCTTCCACTTGGCTCATTGACTACATGCGAGGAGGTGTGCAATAAATTCATGAGAAAATTCTATTCCCATCAAAAGACCTCTAAGTTGTGGAAGAAGATAGCTACCTTCACTTAGATGGAGGGAGAGCCATTCCATAAGGCGTGGGAGCACTCATTTAATGTCCACACCATCATTTTCCACTTCATATGTAGAACTAATCCTTCTATGACGGATTAATGCAACAGTGTCAGTACACGGTGGATAATGCAATAGGAGTTGTGGGAAAGAAGATAACTGAAGAACTGAATGAAATCTTTGAAATGTTATGGGTTAATTCTCAATAAAAGAGCACTTAGGGAAGAAGAGTTGGAGTTCATGAAGCAAGATAGAATTAAGAAATGGCTATGCAGTTATTTGAGTTAATAAGGCATGTAAAGATGCTAACTACGAGACTACCCCAAAACGTTCCAAATAAAGAGTTATGTGGTATATTTGGAACTTGTGGTCATAGAGTTAATGTTTGTTTGTATTCTTGCAAACCTTTTATAGATAAGGAGGAATAGGTGAACTTACTTAACAGTTTTCAACTAAGGGAGTGAAATGATCCATATTCAAAAACCTACAATCTTAGTTAGAGAAACCACCCTAATTTTTCATGAAAGACGAACAATCCACTAATATAACCCTAACCATAATACTAAAATTTTCATAGGCCAAACGCTTTCCTAGGGCAATCGTCAAATGACAACCTACTGATATGTGTTTAATTATTAATATATTTATTCATTTACACTTAGCGATTAATGACACAAAAATGCTGAAGATACTTACTTTAATTCATATATAATTTTAGGTACAATTTGGAAGCAAAGAAATTAAAGTGATTCAAAAGCACTACATTTGGACCATTGTTTGAAGATTAATTTTACTTGTCTTCTTGGAGCAAGAAGAATAAAATTAAAAGACAAGAAGAAGATAAGAAAAATGAAAGCACAAAATGTAAAGAACGTGAAACAAAATACATGCACACTATGAAGGAAATGACAGCAGTAGATGGACTAACACGCCAGTAGCTAGAAAACCACATCGCACAAGCCAAATTGAGGAGCGATGATACACAACCAAATAAAACGTAGATGTAGAAAGAAGTAGCAGAAAGGCATCTGCAAGGTTAAGAGGACAGATAGTATGCATAGACCAAAAACCATAATCTTAAATTGTCACATCAACTATAGTGGAGAGAGTAGGTAGCTAGAGTAGAAAATAGAGAAGAGTAGAGTGGCAGCAGAAACAAAGGAGAGGAATGGAAGAGTGAATAGTAGTTTGGGACTTTAATCTTTATTTGTCCCATCGGTGAATAAGGAAGCACAGTGAGAAAGGACAACTTTTGGCAGTGAAGGCATTATAAGGGGGTTTTGATAGGTATTTTCATAGGCTGAAGCATTTTATTTGGAGAGACTCATGGAAGGTTAAGATCTCGACACTGGTTTGGAGGTGACATCAACGCTGACGACCTGAGTTAAGCATTTTTTTATTTCTTTCTCTCATTAGAAATTGATTATGTTATCTTGTGTGGATTGATTGGAAATTTGAATGATGATCAGGATAGAATTTTTAGGGCTGCATCTATTTTTATTTTTACTTTTGTTCAAGTTAATTTAAGTGGACCTATTTTATCTCTGTGGGAGACGACCCTAGGTAATCACTACAACTACCTTGCATACTTACAAGTAAGATAGCCTAGGTATTTTTAAAACTTATTTGGGCATAACATCCCCTACGGTTGTTGTTGAATTTGGTGTACCAATATAGGCCTTACTAAATGATAACAATGGTGTCTTTAATTTTTGTTTAATGCATCCATTTGTACATTGACTTATTGGGTTAGCTTAATATATATCTCATTTATGTAGGCTTCCAATTTTTCTTTTGATAGATATGGCTAGTGGAACTTTTTAAAGGATGTCTATGGCTTCATTAACTCTCCTTGGATAATTTTGGGTGATATAGATAGTAAACTTCTTGCATTTGAAGACATAGATAGTAAACTTCTTGCATTTGAAGTTGGGGACAAATGCACTAAGAACCCTTCGAATGAGTTTAGATCCTGCATCTCTAGTATTGAAGTCATTAAACTTAAATTGGAGAGATGTTTCGTTAGCTAGAGTAATAGACATATTCGGCCTACTTCGTAGATTAGGATTCAAAGATTGAATTTGTTGGTAATATAGTTATCAGAATTTTTTGTTAGTACTTCTGTATTATTTCGTACATACAGTTTCACTTATTATAAAGCACTTCTAGTTTTAGCACTACTTTTAGTATATCTATCTAATGCTCACTTCATATACTTTCTGTCATAATTATTCATCCAAAGAGAACATTCTAAAACAAATATCTCTTCTTTCTTTGTATATTTGGATTTAGAAAAAGTTCTAATTTATTAATAGATAAACCTTTTAACATCAATGGTTTTTGTCTAATAAGGTCCAAAAATTTAGTTTGAATTTTTTAATTTTATTTCATGCCTATCAATAACATCTTTAAGCTTTCTTCTTCTTATTATTACATATGGATAGATGATATGTTATATATTGAAAAATCCTTCCATTTTATAAATAAATTGAAAATGTTTTTAGTTAAACTGACTACAATTAGTATAATTACAAGTTCTTCATTTGTAACTACTAGCATTTCCTTAAAAAAATTGAATTAGCTTGTTATGGCTAATATATAATAATAATAATAATAATAATAATAATAATAATAATAATAATAATAA
>JAOTJB010019118.1:0-10954 GCA_027123815.1 Erythroxylum minutifolium
TGTTGTTCAGATGTTAAATGTCTTTCGTGAGTTCAGCTGGTGATACGGTTTGCTTTGGTTCAAAGTGAATGGTCTTTTCAACGATGGAAGTCGATGCAGGGCTTGACCTCATACCGTCGTAGTGAGAAGAGATTCTTTTCCTCTCAGTAGCCAATTCCTTTCTTACAATAAATGTGTTAGATGCATTCGTTGAATTGCTCCAGCCGGTCTCAGATGTTGTGTTGCTCTTTCGCGTAACCCAAAAGGTATAGAGATAAAAGTTTTATTCCAAGGTAAGCGCAGGAAGTGAAGTTAGGAATATTACAATGAAAACGGGAGTAAAGCGAAAAACACTTCTCTATGAAACTAGGTCACAATAGGGAAGCCATATTAACATATCCTATAGATCTTAAATGGTCACCAAAATGTTTGTTGATATGTAGCAATTTACTAAGAGACTATAACTTTCTAATGGCTTCGTGGAGTAATTATTAGGGCACATGCCGTACCCAATTAAACATCGTTCTATTCTATATGGACTTATACTTAAAAAAAAATGTTGAATTCTAACATTAGGAGCCCCTACCTCGTGTGCCCTCAAGATTAGTGGAGGATGTAAATCGCGAGATGTGCCTTAACTGACCAGAGACTTGGACTTATCTACTGATCTCACCATATAAGGAGCCTAAATCTTAAAGGTTGCCCCCAAGATTCAAACCCTACCCTGCAGATCACTAGCATGACAGGCACTACACCACCTAAGCTTTTGTCAGTTGAGCTATGTCCCGAGGGCTATATGGACTTATACTTTAGTTTCTGCAAATAGTAATGAAAAGAATAGCAAGCTCTTTTTAATGAACACGTTGCAAGTGTTTTGACTATTGTATGTAACACAATCTTTCACTAATTAAATCAAGAATCTCCATGTCAAAAAAAGTCTCATACCCTGTAAAATAATTTGTAAAGGTGCTATTAAGATAATTAACATTTATAGTATTATTCTTTTACAAAATTAAATATTTTCTGATTTCTAATTCATATTTTAATACATGAAAGAGCATTGTGTTTACATTATATCGTAATTATTTGACTAACAATGAAATGAGTTATTTCTGTTTTCTTCGTGTGATACGTAATCATACTTATTTCATGATTAAGCATTTTATTAACACATTAAAATGTAATTAAATAGTAATATAATATTAAAGTTGATTTATCATTGCTTCAAGCGTAAATTTTTTTTAAATACTATTGTTGGTCTTCAAATAGTAATAAAAGGAAGGTAAATTTTGTTCACTTTTTGTCTTATTTTAAAATTATTAAATGAATTGTCTATTTTAATAAATCATTTTAACAAATTTCTGCATGATAATTAAAACAATTACAACGATAATTGAAGAGAGTTAAAAAAGGAGATACAAAACTAATTATACTAATTCAACTAATATTTCACATCAATGTGTTTGCTTCTTCTATATAGTACAAAATTTTTGCAAAGTTTAATTACTAAACTATTGTCATAGAAAATTTTTGTAGCTTCTACTTGCTTGAATTGCAACTATTTAAGATTCTCCTTAATCATATAGCTTGACAAACACAAGCTATTGCAATAACAAATTCAGTTTCTGTGCTCGACAAAGTGACAATTGGTAGCTTCTTAGATAACTATGAATCAACCACTATGACCATCATAAACACATAACATTAAGTCCTTTTGTCTTCTTGATCTCCTACATAATCACTGTTAGTAACTAGTAAATTTAATTTCTTACCCTTCTTATATAATAGCCATAATTCTTGGTCCCTTGTAAATAACGAAGTATTCTCTTATCAGCTAACAAATGCATTTCTATTGGATCCTCCATATATCTACTAATTAAGCTTATAGAGTGCATTATGTCTAGTCTTGTTGCAATTAAATACATTAAATTGCCTACAATTTGTTTGTAAAATGTCCTATTCACCTTTTTTCCTTCATGATCCTTTTTCAACTTCAAACCAAACTCGATCGGAGTACTTACATAATTGTAATTCTGAATCTAAAGTATGTTCAAGATTTCTTACACATATTTTCTTTGAGAAATGAAATTTCTAGCAACTGATTTTGTCACTTCAATGCTAATAAAATAGTGTGTCATTCCTAGATCAGACATTTCAAACTCAACCATCATGGACCTCTTTAAATTATCAAATATGGCACTACCATTTCTAGTAAAAATAAGATCATCCATATATAAATACACAATAAGCATCTTCCTTTCATTTTCCTATTTAATAAAAAGTGTGTGCTCATATGGACATTTCTAAAAACCTTTTTTCAAAAACACTTTTCAATATAACTATACCAAGCTTGTTTTAGTCCATAAAGTGCTTTCTTTACTCTAAATACCTTGTGCTCATTTCCAATCTTAACATAACCTGGAGGTTGATTAATAAATACTTGTTCCTTCAAGTCTCTATGCAAGAATGTGGATTTGGCATCCAATTAGAAAATAGGCCATAAAATTTGAGCTACCAATGCAATCACCAATCTGAATGTATCATGCCTTGTACTGGAGCAAAAATTTCCATATAATCAACTCCATTGAATTTGTGTTACCAATGAAATCACCAATTCGTGCCTTGTAACTAGAGAAAAAATTTCCATATAGTCAACTTCATATTCTTTCCTATATCCCTTAGCCACCAATCTTGCTTTATACTGTCAATCGCACCATTTGCCTTTAGTTTTGTTTTGAAGACCCACTTCACACCAATGGGCTTGTGCTCATTTAGAAGGTCACATAGCTCCTAAGTACCATTTCTCTCAATGGCTTCTATTTTGTCATCCATCGCTTTTTGCCATTTTGATTCTTTGATAGTGCTCTTAAAAGATGTAGGATCACAACATGAAAATAAGGAAAAATGGTTGATTAAATCTTCGATTTAATAAAAATATGTTACCTCATAATCTATCATCCATACTAGCCTTTTTTAAACACGACGAAGGCGAGATTCAGCTACAAAATCAATAGCTTCATTGCTATTGGCGAAGGTTTAACAAATATTGGGGCTATGTTTGATGCATTTGAAGCCATTAGAATTTGTAAGGGCTGCTGTCTTTCTTCTTCAGCTTGACTTTCTTCTTCATTTGTATTATCAAATATGACAGGAGTAGGTTGTTGCCCATTCCAATCCCAAATGCTCTCTTCATCAAAAATGACATCTCTGCTTGTCACAATCCTCTTTGTTACTGGATTGAACAATTTATCTGCTTTGGATGCTTCACTTACACTAAGAAAGACACATTTTCACCCTTATTGTCAAGCTTCCATTTGTGTTAGGAATATGTGCATATGCAATGCAACTAAAAATTCTGAAGTAGTCTACTGCTGGTCTTCTTCCACTCTAAGCTTCTTCCGATGTCATGTTTTCAACAACAAAGGTTGGACTTCTGTTTATGAAATGAATGCTTCAATTCACTTCTTTTAGCCAAAACTCTTTCGAATTCTCTCTTTTACTGGCAAGCTTTGCACTATGTTGAGGATGGTCCTATTCTTCCTATCCGATACACTGTTTTGTTGCAGTGTATAAGCTTTTGTAAGCTCTCTTCGGATGCCATGAGTATCACAGAAAACTTCAAACTCCTTAGAGAAATATTCTTAAACTGCTAGTTCATTATGATATTTGCGGCCCAATAACGCCAACTTCTAATGTAGGTAAAAGATATTTAATTAAATTCATTAATGATTGTACTCGAAAACTTGGGCATATGAGAGTTTGACTCCAATAACAGGTGTTGCTAGACCTTGTTCAACAACGTTCCAATACTCCTTAGACCTTAAGAAGTTCTCCATAAGCATACTCCAATGGTCATAATGACCATCAAACTGTGGAATAGCAGGGTGCTCAAAACTTTTAGAGGTCATTTTACACTCCTCTTTCCTTTTTTTTATGGCTCTGAGGCCATTGATAGCTTAAAGGAAAAAAATAAAACAAAGGCTATAGGAGAAAGAGAGGGCCATTTTTATGAGAGAGAATGCTTTTTTCCTATCTTTGTTACAAAGACTTCTTACAGACTTTAAAGCCAATAGATAATAGTTATTCCACTAAAACAACAACTAAAAATATCTCACTTCTTAAAGATTAGGAATTATCTGCATCAGATAACTAAAAATATCCTAATTCCTAAAGATTAGACATGATTTGTAGTAGAAAACCTTCCTAAAGAATAGGCAAATCAATAACCCTTAAAAGAAAACGTGTGTGGTAAAAACAGTAACAATAAAACGGAAAATTATTTTTAACAGTGTTAGTTACAACTTTCATCGCATAAAATAATAACTAATAAATCCACATAAGTCAGTGTAAATTAACTATGGTGACCTTAAAATAATTAATTGGCGCTCCTTTGAAATGCTTTCCAATTTATTTTCCATAAAGACATCATTCACATGAATGATTAGAGTGATTAATTTGAGGTAAATCATATAATATTACATTGTGTTTACCATCATTTTAAGTCTAAAAAATTTATATGTTCAAATTTCAAACGCCAGAACCATGTATGATCTTTAGATCATAACACTAATCATTTAACAACGTTTGTTTGTTTGTATGAGTAACAAAACATAAGTGATTCTTTGTCATAGGTATTCAAATAATCTAATTTCCTGTATCGTTCTTTAAGAACAAATTGCAACCTTTTATATTTAATGGTTGATTCAATTGATAGAGTAAATTTCTCTAAGAGCCTCCTAGTTGAAAAGATTGAAAATTAGATTAAAATTTACACAAAGTTTTAAAGATCTAGTTATTTTAGAATAAAGACATATTATACATGTAATTACTAATTATATTTAATTTTAAATTGATAGTTTGTCAAATTATTTATTTAAAAAATATGTTATAAATTATTAAGTGCTCTTGATAGTTTAAACAGTACATGTTAAGAAAATAGAATAAGTCAACACAAGGCTAAGTGGCGAGACAATTTTCTTTTAGTTCTTAAAAGGACAAATAACATAGTTGGAGTGACGTAAATGTGAAGTTGACTTCTTAAATATGAAATCACTCTGTTCACAATATTCATCTTTTAACAATTGAAGAAAACCGTTGTCATCTTTAGATAATCTAAACTAACGCAATTCAAGGTAGTGACATCAGTGATCACGTCTTAACGACAGTTCTGAGATTTATAAGAGGATACTTAATAGAATCGAAAATGAGGCTGATGTAGAGTACGGATGCACTTCAAATCCAATAAGACAAGATGACGAAATGACAAAAGGTGAAAGCTTCCCTCAAATAAACCTCAATCAAATAGGATAGCTGGACCATGCCAAAATGGAAAAATTAAATCTGTTCATTAGTTCAACATGAGGTATAGAAACTATATACAAATTTCAAGTCATGTCTTTCACAGTAATAAGCGGGCTCGACTGTAGGCGCGTCAAGGAATATAGATATTCTATATAAGAAAGACAATTGATCTCACGAAAATTAGAGCAAACAAGAAATGTCTACAGTGAAGCTTAAATCATCTTAAGAAAAACAATCAAACCGACATCTTCTACACCTCAACATCATAAAACCTTTGAGCTTTCTTTTTGGGACGAGCCCGTACCACTTCCTCCTCAATATGGCAATGAAATGTTCTTCTATGAGTCCGATGGCTACCAAAATGACGATGAAACCGTTTCAATGTTATTCCAAAGGTTAAATACATTGCAGAAGTCACTCTCTGAAACAATGAAAGGGATAGTTAGTTCACATAAGAAAATTATAATATAAATAAGAATGAATATAATGAAGAATGAGAATAGATATTATTATTATAATTATGATAGTTGGTTAAGAGAAATAAATGAACACCATTATCATTGATAGTGGTTGGTTTGTAAAAATATTAAAAAAATAAAAATTATTAATTATAATTAATTAATTAATTATATTTTAATTAGTTATATTTCAATTAATTAATTATATTTTAATTAAGTATAATGTAATTAATTAATGAATTAATTATATTTTAATTAATTAATTAATTATAATATTTTTATTAATGGATGAATTATATTTTAATTAATTAATTAATTATATTATATTATAATTAATTATAATTTAATTAATTAATTACAATCGATGGTGAGTTTTGGAATTTCTGTCCTGCTAAGGATTCTGATAACTTACACTCAGGTTGTATGTTGACAATTCAACTTACACTCTTCAACTGTGGAGGAATAGCGGTTACTGCGATCCTCTCACATAAACTTGTAGATACATCCTCAATGTGCACATTTGTCCAAAATTGGGCGTCAATGACTACTAACCGAGAAGTAGCACCTAAACCTATATTTCTAGAACCATCATCCTCGCCACCTAGGGCTTTACGTAACACGCCTATGATAACAAGAATACCAGGAGAGTTCATTAAGAGAAGGTTTGTTTTCCCTGCCTCAAAAATAGCTTAACTCAGGACAAAAACAATCGGAGCCTCATCACCCACTGGAAAGCAAGTAAGCAATATCTGAATGATGCTGATTTGGTGTTGGCGTTATATTTGAAATGCCATATTGGCTTCAAGGTCGTTGCCAAGTCGTCTTCAGGTCCATATATAATGTTTCAACTGGTGAATATGCGTAAAAGAGTGAGACCACCATTGCCAGCGAACACCATTGGAAATTGTGTTGCATTATGCAACAAATATAAAGGAAAACCGGTTTAAGTTAAATGAGTTAGAATGAGTTAGCCAGTAAGTTCAGAAAAAGTTTGATCGAATTTTGCAATCTCGTAACCAACTCTAGCTTTAATGAAGAAAACCCGAGTTTAGCATCCAAGGTAGCCCTTATTGCTGCACTAACTTATGTGGGTTTCTAATGTATGAGATAGATTTTGGTTGGGGTAAACCTTCATGGGTCATGTAGAAAAATATAAGGACTGACCTTAGTGAGGAAGCGTTAGATCGATTTGTCGTTTGCTAGTCCACATATGACAAACATCAGATGTATGATGGCCACTAGAGTCACCGTTAAGTTACACCCCAAACTCTAAGCCTTTTTCTCTTCTTTGTGATCGTTTTGATTGATACATTTGCATCCGTTAAGCCTTCCCTTATAACGGGAACAAACAATGGTTATATTTCTTAGTGGTCGTTTAAACTACCAACAACTCTCACTCAGCCACATAAGCCATGAGTTACATCTTTCTTCTAAAATTTCACGTGTCATACTGAAAATGGGGCGTGCGATCATTAAAAACAAATAGTGTTATATTAAGTCACCATCTAACTATCATAACACGTTCATATATTCATGATACCCCAAATTATCCAAAAACATCACCGAACGCATATACTGTTCCTTTATGCTCATAAATATATCATATGATTATACACAAAGTATAATCACCTAGGCTGATATGGTGATGAAGGAAAAAATTCTTCCTTAGACACTCATAATAATCCATCTTAGCTTAACTGCTTTCTTAATATGCTCTGCTGGACTGTATACATCTTAGCCCTTGGAAAAACACTCTAAAGTAGCAACACCAAACCTTGACTTCATATCATAGTTCTAAGTCGAAGGGTTTCATTCAATTAGACATTAAAGTCTATGGGATCACACAGTGACAGAGAAAGGGATTTAACTGTCACTCCATAAGAAGGTCGTTATATAACACACACAATATGAAATGTGTGTCATAGCGTAGCTCCCACTAAACTGGGCATGTCACTCTTTTATGTCATGGAAATCATGAATCTAGCTTTATGAATCTAGCTTTACTTTAAAAACTAATTTAAGCTACTAGATTAATATACCTAATGCTAATCTTGACACTCGAGATTTGGCTTTAAGGCTTCAATGTGAAGTCTGAATCTTGCACATCTGACTCATCAGAGTCTCATTTTAGACTTACTAAGGCAACTATTCAAATAAAAAATTTATCATGCATACTACATAAGTATGAAGATAACACAATATTATATACACTCAATATTAATATTATGAAGTCTTATCCTACATGCTACTCAAATGTTAGGGCGATTACCTGTGTGACAAGGTCAATCAGAAGCCTGGTGACATTACAATGTGCCTTATCATGTAATTACGTACCAATGAACATTGGAGAAAATCTTTTATTAAACAAATGCTTATTATAATTAAAACACAACAAATATATAACAAGATACAATTCAATGAAAAACTAAACTCTACGCAAACCTAAACTCATCACATGAGCCTTGAACAAATCTCGAGGCCTAGGTTTAGTTAAGGGATCAGCTACCATCTTGTTAGTAGGTATATACTTTATAGCAACCTCTTTATTTTTTATGGCGCCTCTTACAAAATGATAACACCTTTTGATGTGCTTAGATTTTCTATGAAACTTCGGATCTTTAACAAACTGTATGGTAGTAGTGTTGTCACATAACATTTCAACAGGATCATTAACTCTATGAGTAAGATTAAGACCTTGAAAAAAACTTCTCAACCATATCGCCTCTTGAGCGGCAAGACAACAAGCAACGTATTCTGCTTGCATTATTGATAATGTTATGCGGTCTTACTTCTTGCTGCACCAAGATATGGCTCCGCCTCCCAAGGTGAAGACATATCCTGATGTTGACCTAGACTCATCCGGGTCACCATCCTAATCGGCATCCGAATATCTCCTTAACCTTAAATCCCTCCTTGATAGCAAAGGACAAGGTCTAAAGTACCACAAAGGTAGCGAAAAATGCTTTTGAATGTTTGCCAATGAGCAGGTCCTGAGTTGTTTTGGTAACGACTTATCAAACTAACCGCAAAGCAAATGTTAGGTTGTGTACACAATATGGCATACATTAAGCTTCCTACGACACTAGCATAGGGAACATTACTCATTTTTTCTTTTTCCTTATCTATTTTAGGGCATTGATCAAGACTCAAGGTTCCTTTTCAACTGGAGTATCAACGAGTTTGGAATAATGCATTCGAAAATGTTCCAAGATTTTATTAATATATGCTTCCTTACTTAAACTAAGAAGTTCCTTAGGACTATTTCGAGTTATTTCCACACCTAGGACATACCTAGCTTCACCATGTCCTTCATATCAAAGATAGAGGACAACCACTATTTAGTGGTTTTGAGCATCTCTATATTATTATCGGCTAGTAATATGCCATCAACATACAAAGTAAGAAACATAATTCCACTTATTGTTCTCTTGACATATAAACAATGGTCTTCTGACACCATGACTAAGCCAAAAGAAGTAATGGCTTCATGGAATCTGAAATACCACGATCTAAAAGACTGTTTAAAACCATTTATGGATCTTTTAAGACGACACACTTTGTCTTCTTGACCTTTTGATACAAAACCAATAGGTTGATTCATATAAATCTCTTCCTCAAGGTTACCATTGAGGAAAGTAGTCTTTACATCCATTTGGAACAACTCCAGGTCCAAATGGGCAACCAGAGCTAGAAGTAAACGAATAGAGGCAAATCTCACCACAGGAGAAAATGTCTCTTCATAATCTATACCCTCCATTTGGGTATAGCCTTTCGCTACCAAACGGGCCTTGAACTTATCGATCGTTCCATCTGCCCAATGTTTTATCTTAAAAACCCACTTGTTTCTAATTGACTTTCGTTCGGGCGGCAGATCAACTAGTTTCCAAACCTGATTTCTTGCCATTGAGTCCATTTCATCCCTCATGGCATCCATCTACTCTATGTGGTTAGGTGAATCAACAGCCTCTTGAAAAGAGGTTGGTTCTTCTATTTCCAAAGGAGTACAAAGGAATCTTTCCTCTTTGATTTGAAAATATCGTCGAGGAATTCTTCCACGCTCACTTCTTCAAAGTCTAGGACCTACATTTGTCTGCCCTGATTTAGAATCTCTCCCTCTATCTTTTGGAGATGTGGGGTCCTGATTATGTTGAGAACCACTCCCACTATCCCCTTGAGATGTGGGATTGTGAACATGTAGACTATCCACAGGTTCTAGGATTAGAGATTGAAGACGAACCTCATTTTTATTTTGGTTCTTTGGGATAGAAAAATGTCAGTGACTTGGACTTGGCGAGTAACGAAATTCTCCCCCTCACCGAGATTATCTTACTGTAACTCATATAACTCTAGGTCCTTTTTTACTTCACCTATGCTGGGAAACTCATCCTCAAGAAACTCCATATTACGGGAATCAACTTCTGTCATGCCACGATTCGGGTGCTCACCAAACATAACATGCCCTTTAGAATGTTCGGGGTATCTTATAAACACCAATTTTATGGCTCTTGGACCAAGTTTTTCATGTTTATGAGTCGGGTTGTGTACATAACCAGTTGATCACCATAGGCGCAAATGATCCAAAGACGGTTTTCTACCATTCCTTAACTCATATAAAGTGGCGAGTACACTTTTACTTGGCAAACGGTTAAGTATATAAGTTGCTGTGAGCAACGCATCTCCCCAAAAACTAATTGGAAGACTAGCGTGTGCCATCATTAACTTGACTATATCAGGCAATGTTCGATTCCTACGCTCCACAACACTGTTTTGTTGTTGAGTTCGAGGAATTATTAGTTGTCTTATTATACCCTTTTTCTCACAAAATTCTTTGAACATATCAAATAGATATTCTCGACCATAATCGGTCCGAAGAGCTTTAACTCTTCTTTCCAATTGTGTCTCAACTTTAGTCACAAAACATTTGAACACATCAAGCACTTCATAACAATGAGCTAAAAGGTACACATACCCATAGCGAGAATAATCATCTATTAACGTGAGAAAATAGATAGCCCTATAGTGTGCCTTAACATTCATAGGTCCATAAACATCAGAGTGAATAAGCTCTAGAGGTTTAGACACCCTTGAAGCCTTACCAAAAGGTTTAGCAGTTGCCTTACTAGCTAAACATGACTCACGTCTAGGTAACTTAACCCTAGTGAGTCGGTCTAAAAGACCTTCTTTAGCTAGCCTACTCAATCTATCTTGGCCAATGT
>JAOTJB010019134.1:0-10954 GCA_027123815.1 Erythroxylum minutifolium
AATTCTTGTGATATATGAATAATTATTAAAATTAATGATATACTAAAAAAATTGAAGAATTAAATAAATAAAATTCACGAATAATATTAAATAGTTATTAAACAAATAAGAATTTAAAAAATTTATTTAAAATAATTATTAAAATTGAAAAATTATTAAATTAAAATTATTTTCAAAAAATGAAAAATATAATAATTAAAAGAAAATAATTCTATTTAAAATGTCGCAGATGGCTTTCTGCGACATTTTTAAAACGTCGCGAAAAGTTAGTTTTTACGACGTTTTTTGGAAATGTCGTGAAATGTGACTTTTCGCAACATTTGCATAAAGCGTTGCGGAATGTGACATTCCGTGACGTTTCTAAGAAAACGTTGCAGAAAGATCAATCTTTCAGTGACATTTTTTAAAACATCACAGAATGTCAGTGTTTTCTGTGACATTTTACGGTAAACACTGCGGAAACCTTTTGTCTACACCACATTCCGCGACCTTTTTTGTGACATTTTTTAAAACATCGCAAATTATATTGTGACGTTTTTTGAGATTCTGTGACATTTTTTAAACGTCGCAAATTGTGTTGTTTTCTTATAGTGTGGCAACGTAATCAATATTATCTTTTTGGTTTTTCACTCGAGATATCTGTAACCATGTTGGTTGGATTTTTCAAATGGAGGTAATTAAGCAGCTGGTAATATTGATTCCTTGGTTTTGATCACTTGCAAGTTTCTTCTTGGCTCAACAAAGGAGGAGACAGATATATCGATTTGATTTTCTAATAATTGGCAAGTAAAAGTAAAAAGAGTGCTATTCGCCTCATGGAAATTAAGCTCTCTTTTGTTTTCACTTCTATATCTACAGTAAATGGTCAACTTATTGCCTATTACTATCTGATTACAAATGAGATATTGAGAAACAACGACTAGAAATTTCTATTACAAATTATAATCGAAATTCCTTGTTAAATGTTGAGCAAGTTTTAATCTTATAAAACCTTCAATATTTCGCAACCACACAGGTCGTAGCGTAGTATATGAGGTGTAGCTCTCACGAGGAATTATTGAACTAATTGGATCTTAATTTGTCTAAGGCCTAAAATTGTAATTAAAATGAAAATAAAAACTGAATAGAAAAGTAAACAATCGAATATGGAGTGATTGAAATGAGAATTCTAAATTAATGCAAGAAATCAAATGTGAGCACCACCAATTGACAATTAAAATTTAAACAAGGAAGATTAAAAAATTATAAGAAAGGGGATTTATCCTATTATCAATGCTAAGTTAGTCACTTTTGTTTTAATGTGATGTTGGTCTTAGACTTTCAAATGGTGGATTTGTCTCTTTTGAGTTGTAACCACTGAACTCTATATCATAAACCCTAAATAAGTTGAGTTATCGAACATGTAAAATCTCGATTAATAAAACAACCCACAACCTAATTAGTTCTTAAGCTTTTTAATAAACAACTAGGGTCCTCATACAAGATCTCTCCCGTATAATTAACGATTTGATTATTTGCATGGTCTGTTAGGTTGTTTAACTCTCTTTAGCCAACCTAACCATTTTGCATTTGGTTTGCTCTCTCGATTTATTACCAAAGCATGCAATTACAACAAATAATCACTATTAGAGTAGTGCTCTAAAGGTAATCACCTTTAGCACTTTTGTGCAAACTTTATTTTGATTAATAAAATAATAGGTATTTTTTCATTGATTTGATATTCATTTGTATATATATGAATTGATATTGATCTTAAATCGAATTAATGAAGTTTATGACACAAAACATAGTATGAAGGAAATCATGATGAGATCATGATAATGAGATTCCTATCATGTGCAATTATGTTAGTATCTAAACAATCCCTAGTCATAGGATTAATAAGACAGGACATTATTAATCCGAAAAGACTAGCACATATTATACTTTTTGATTTGATCAAGCAGTGGATTTCATAAACTGTAAGCATGAGATGTTTAGAGATAATATGTAGATGCTTACCAAGGGTAGTAAGTATATCGGATGACTCGCTATGAGATTATCATATGGATAATCTATCGAACGTCAATGATTAATCTCATCATAGCAATAGTGCAAATATCCTTAGACTTGAGGTATGCAAGATATCTTTGATATAAATCCTGTGCTTTGACACCATTCCTTGTTATCTCAAGATGAGGTTGCTCTTAGGGTCGTGATTGGGTATAACTATTTATGTTCGAAGGTAATTAGGTAGCCAATAAAGGATTTACCACTCCTGATAGAAGGAGATGATACCCATGGCCTCTTGTTGGGGTCATTACCCGGGAGTCTCTGGCTAAAGCAGGTATTTGTCATGAAAAGGGTCTTCAATGACACATATGTGTAATGAGATCCCAGAATAAGAACTAACATCACTTGGACTAGATGTGATGTAGTCAGTCTAATGGGAGTTGACACATATCCCATACTCTGAAATAAATGGGTTATAGTATGGTGAAAGGACAAATTGCATGGTAATTGTCTATGGAAAGGTTCATAAGTTGGATAATTAACTATCAAAGAGTTTGTGTGTTAATCCACATATATTCTGGCAAATAGGCATCATTATGTGTTTGAATTAAGAGTTAATTCAAGTGCCTAGAATAGTCAGGAACCTAAGGGTCACACACATAAAAGATCGGATGAAAACCAAGTGTGTATGACCTATTTTAAGCAGGCCACGATCGTGCATAATAGGGCCACGATGGTGGCCAAAGGTGAGACATGCCACGATTGTGGCCAGTAAGGCCACGATCATGAGAGAGGCCCCAAAATGATATATAAGTGAGTTCTTCACTTATGTATATGAATAACTTTCACTTCTTACACACTTAAGGGATATAGAAAGGGTTCTAGAAGTTTTCTAGAGAGAGTGAGAAGATTTCTTGAGTTATCTTCTTGCAATTTATGCAAATGTTGAATAAATCAACATGCATGTAAGATAACCTTGACCTATCTTCTATCATATTGAACATTACTTGAATTCATCAAGTTTGGTGTTCTAAAACCCTTACACATTGTTTCATCTTCATTCTTTGCTTGTTGTTGGGTGATCAAGGAAGGGTCTGGTATTTGCAATAACCCAAACAAAGTGAAGAAACAAGAAAGGAGGAGATACACAAGGTAAAAAGTTTTGTTATTTCATGTTCTTTACATATCCTTGCATGCATGTGAGATTATGTGATTTTTGGGCTGTCATAGCATCGGAATCTTGATTTTGACACTTTTGCTACATCCGCATGCATCAGATGCATGCAACCATGGCTAACCCAACAACATCAAAGAGTAATTTGTGAAAGAAAAAATTAATTTAATTAAGTTGGACTTAATTGCAAAGTTTGAAAATCTTTGGGTGTCAAATATGAGATATTCGATTTTATTGAAATTAAATTAATTATAATTAGAATTTTATTTTAATTATAATTAAAGAGATTTAATTTTAATAAAAGACTCTTATGATTTTCCTATTTAAAGGGAAGAGCTTTTTAGAAGCTAGCATTTTTTGTCTTCTTCCTCTCAAAGCAGTTGAGAATTGCTCTGTGGATACCATCAGAGGCTGGATGCTTGAACAACTTGTCATTGATCAATTGAAAAAAGTTCCAAAGATTTTTCAACTAGAAAGCAAACAAGGTAAGATTTCTAAATCGTTTTATGATTTATTCAAATTTATTCAATTATTGGGATTTGCTCGGAATCCGTAAAATTTTTATTTTCCACTACACCCATGATTCGATCATAGTTGAATTCCAACAGTAGTATCAGAGCCTCCTTTAATTGTTTTACATGGATTCGTTGCTTGATTGTTGTTGATTTTGATATAAAATTAACATGCTATCCTTCAGTTTTTGACTTTATCCAAAGACTATTCTTGCTTTTGAATGTTAAGAAAATAACACATGTTTATTCTGTGTTTAAGCATCAATGTATTGGAAATTGTTTCCACTCTTTTGTGTTTTGAATTCTGAAACATTTTAAACCCAGAAGACAATTTCCTACATTCTGAAAACTTATTATGTGTGGATTTATGTTTTGAATAATAAACTCTGAAAATTGTTTTCTCTCTGCATCTGCCCATGATTGCGACCATACATATGCGTATATTGATTATGGAATCAATTTTGCCCTTTATTCTGGAACCCTAAAAATAAGTTAGAATGTGCGATTGCAATTACTGCCTTTGTCTGCTTGTGATTGCGATTACTTCTGCTTGCCATTACGTTTACTACCTACGATTGCCTTTACTACCTAGGTTTATTACATTTCTAGGTTGCAAATCTGGAGATTGAGTTTACTGGGTTTATGAAATTATTTACTGGAAACCCGCATAACAGGCAAGAAATTGATGGGCGTTAATTGCCCATTGAAGGCGACTCCACAAGCGACGCCATCTGGAGACCTGCGATGCCATCCATAGCGTCACCAACACCCATCGATGGCAACACATGGCGTCGCCACTAGTAGAGATGCAGTCGGAGTGACGATGGTGAGCACAAGGTGTCGATAATTCACTGATGTGGACTATCATGGAGCATTACCCGATGGTTGAGAATCACTAGACACCAGTTGCAAAAACGTGGTTGTTGGTTAGATTTTGTTTTAGGTAAAAGTGGAAACACGTGTTGATTGTGGATTGAGATTCTCTTAAACATGGGAGGCAATAAATTGGGGAACAGCATTTTGGAGAAGACGATGGGCGCGTGAATCGACTGCGAACTTCGTCATCGTCTACTGCACGCACCAGACAATGCTTTGTTGATTGGCTCTGGTGCGTGCAGTGCACACTCCAGACAACCTTTTTGTTTTTTAAATGTTTTATAAAAACGTTAAAATTTCCATTTTATTAATTTAATAGAGATTAAATTAATTATACTCCTAGTAAAATTGAAAATGTTTTAATAATTTTTGAGAAATTGTTTTCAAAAGGAATTTATTTATTAAGAAAGGTTTTGGAATTTAATTTAATTTTTCAAGAATTGAATTATTAAATTAAATTATATTATCAAATCAATAATTAGAATCAAGCAAAAGTTTTTAAATAATTTCTTTCATAATTAGATTATGTTTGAAATTATAAATATAATGAGATTATATTTTTTAGATGAGATTACAAATTTTTGAAATTTTAAATCCCTCAATAAAATATTAAGCACATGTTAGGAATATGATAGTTGCCTTCCATTATTTAAGAATAAAACTAGATTTCTATTTATTGTTCGGCTTGTTGAGTAAACTCAAGGACACTATAACCCGGATATGTTTTATCTTAAATTAATGGGTCCTACTTAACTAAAATTTTATGATTTGGATAAGTAAATTCATGATCATATAGATTTAGAGGTAGGGGTTAGGAATAATACATGTGATATATTTTGGCAAAAGTTGTCACCTAACGGTTCTAGGAGTCACATGAGATGTGATTGAAAATTTGTTTTCTACCTAATTTATTTTTAGTTGGTTTGTTGAGCAAACTCAAGATCAATTAATTTTAAATAGGATCCTAGTCCACTAGAAAATTATTTGATATAACAGTGAGGGTTATTATTTTGAATAAAATAATGGGAGTAATTAAATAATTTTAAAGTCCTTATTTTATTTGATTTTTGTATATAAACTAATATACGCTCCTTTTATGTTTTTCGATTACTCAATTTGAAGATGACTACTAACCTAACATTGAGGAGCATCATAGATGCTAACACGTTGACTAGACCCAACTTTTCGGAATGGCTACGAAACTTAAGAATAGTTCTTAGGCAAGAGAAGAAGTTGTACATTCTTAATACTCCTGCTCCATCAAAACCTTGTTCAGATGCAACTGATGAAGATTAGGAGAAATATTAGCGTTATATTGATGACGATGAACAAGCTACAAGTATGATGTTAGCTTGCCTGTCTCCTGAACTTCAGAGGCAGCATGAGAACATGGATGCACATACTATGATATTGCATCTTAAGGAGTTATTTGGTGCACAAAGTAGGGTGGAGAGATATCAAATCTCCAAGGCACTTTTTCAATATAAGATGACAGAAAGATCTTCAGTCAACATTCATGTGCTAAAGATGATTGGGTATATTAAAAAATTAGCCCAATTAGGTTTTGTCATGGACCATGAGTTAAGTGTTGATCTGGTGCTACAGTCTATGAGTTCAAGCTTTTCATAGTTCATTATGAACTTTAACATGAATTAGAAGGACTTGACATTGCCTAAAATTTTGAATGTGCTCAAGACTACAGAAGGGTGCCTTAAGAAGGAACCCAGTTCTGTACTTATTGTCGGTTCTTCTAAAAGCAAGAAAAAGCGGTTTAAGAAGAATAACAACAAGAAGCAGAAGGCTTCTACTAATGTAGTAAAAGAAAAAGGAGGTATCAAGAAGGAAAGCAATGACAAGGGCACATTTTTCATTGCGCAGACATTAGAAGAGGAACTGCCCATCTTATCTTGCTAGCTTAAAAGCTAAGAAGTTTAAAGAAGCTGTCTCTTCAGGTATGTTTATGATTGAGATCAATCTTTCTACTTCTATTCCACATTCTTGGGTATTAGATACTGGTTGTGGTTCTCACATATGTAATAACATGTAGATATTAACAAAGAGTAGATCATTGAAGAAAGGTGAAGTGGACCTGCGAGTTGGCAATGGAGCAAGAGTTGCTGCATTAGCTGTAAGAACTTTATAGCATCCCCTTACCGCAGGGTACGCACCGGGATGCTGGGAGGTCATTTCAGTACATATCTTACGATAAGGGCGGGCTACTATCGATCACTACATTCACTTCATATGGCATTATATCATTATTCACTTATAAAGCATCATAAGAAAATCACAATATTTTAGAACCAACTTTTTTCCTTATTTCACTTCACAAAAACCGAAAGTCTATATTGTACCTTTAAATACTTACTATATGTACATCACCAAAACCTAGTACAAAAGTACTACATGAAAGAGGAAAATATACAAAGTCCATCTAATCTATCCAAAAATCCCAACTGACCAACCTTTGAGCCATGAATTCTCTTACCAAATCACAATCTACACGGCTAGTAGAGCCTCTCAGTAGCTAGAGTTGTCTCTCGGTCCTGAAAAGACAAAGTTGCAATTTTAGTGAGTTTTACAAACTCAGTGAGGTAACCATCATTGATGATTCGCTCAATTCATGCAACTCATCATTTCAGATAATAAATATTTCACAAAATTACATTTTACATCAGTATCACATTTCCACTTAAGCATAGGCAAATTTTTGCATTTTCATCAATCAAACATACTTTTCAAAATGCATATGGAATGCTTATGAGACACTTTTCCAATTGTTACGTTGTTGTGACCAAGTGCCTGAACTGTCCTGTACCCATTTTGGATACCTGGCTCATTACTAATTGTCCCTTATCCGATGAGGATACAGGGCTCATTATACATAGTGAGCCTTAGGCTCTTAATCACTGTTTGAGCTCAAGGCTCTTTGCACATGTTGAGCTTTAAGCTCTGATCGGTGGCTAGTCTGGTAACAACTGTCATTATCTGATCATGCATTCATGTATGGAATGCATCTCACATTTTCAATCAATCATGTCAAAACACATTTAGTTCTTCACATTAGCATTCAAGCAGCACTTCAATATACATTCCACATTTCACAGTCATCGGACCTTCTATCTGGAATCAACAATCAAGCCATGTTCATCAATCATTTCAAAACAGAAATTAAGCACACAAGTAATTAAGTGAGACCATCTAGGTTACTCACTAGTTGCTCCCGAAGCTAATGCCTGGAAGTTCCAGCAACATCTGGAGGTTGACGTTCCAGTTGCTCCTCTATATCAAACACCATACATATATATCACAACTTGTACAATCATAAGTGTTTAATAATGCACACGTATGAAATGAAACCTGTATAATGCATGTTCATGACAATTCCGAGTGTTTATCCATAAATTTTAACACAAATTCATTCTCATATCAAAACTCATCTAAGCATAATTTATACTTAGGTTATGCCTCACGAAAATCATTAAAATCTCTATTCCTTTCTCATTGACTCATTTCAGATTTTTCCAAGTCACACTTTCATATATACTGTTAACATTCAATTAGAAAGTGAAACTGATGTAATTTGGTCATATTCTCTTCTATAAAAATGTTCCTTTATGTCTTATGTTTCTATTGACACCAAAATTACTCAATTTGGTTCAATAATTTGGAAGATATGCCTCAAACATTTTTAGGCAGTTCATACTCAAAAACAGTGTACTATGCGTAACTTCTATCCAAAAATTAACCATCTTAAAGACTGAATCACAATTCGACTTTTATATTATTTGTAACCCTATGTCTCTAGTTTACTTCAAATAAAAAATCATTCCAATTGGATAACTATAGATCAAGATATCATTAAAAATACCGAATCATGTTTAAGTTGTGCAGGAAAGTTAGCCGCGATGAAGCCAGGAGTTGGCCGCGACGAACTTATCCCGGGAGGAAAATTCCTCATGAAATCCTGCAAGTTGGTCACGGTGAACCAAGGAGTTGGTCGCGGCGAACTTTCACAGAAGCATAATCAGTGAACAAGTTACTGCTATATCTTCCAGATTTTACAACATCCAACCTCTTGCACCTAACACATCTTGTACAAAGATTACCCTTTCTACTTCATTTACTCTTCATTCTCAACTCCATTTCAACTCAATATCATTCACAAACAATTCATGATATATATTTGATCATTAACTCAAAATAGAACATGTGCATATACCATTCATCAGCAATTATCTACACTCCTTTTTACATTCATTTAGGATTCATTCTAACTCTATAACATCTCTAAATTAATTTATGAATCATTAATCATTATCCATGTAAAAGCAAGACACGAATTTACCACATTCCTCATTCACATTTTTAGCATGTGCCCATCCTCATTTTATGATCATTTAGCACTTAACTATCATCATAACATGTTTCATTCAACAATTAAAGAAGAGCAATGCTTTACACTTACTTGTTTAGCTTTAATCTCTTCAAATCACACTTAACCCTAGCTTCTCCCATGCATCCCATGATCATCTACTTTCAAGGTAAAATGGGTTGGGTCTTTTAGCAAGAAGAAGGAGATAGCAAGATGGTTAAGTGGCTAGTAATGGAGGAAAGCAAGGTTCAACTTTGTCGCTTTGGAGAAGAGAGTGTCGTGAGAAGGAGAGAATGAATGAAGAAAATGAAGAAGAGAAGCATGTATGATGAATGGGAAAATGAAAGACCATGAAATGGTCTTTAATGTGGGGAAAAATTACGAGTGGATGCCACTTGTCACCTTTTTGTGGTCTCCAATTGGCTCTTTTAAAAAGCTAGTCCATTTATCTCCAATTTTCAACCCAATTTTCTTCCAATTTTTAATGACACTTGTCAATAAATCTTAATGTCACATATTAAAATTTTCACTGACATTTGAAATTTATTTCTATCACTATTTATCAATTGTTCTGCCACTTGGTATTTTTGCTAGTCCAAAAATACCCTTAAATTCTAGAAAATCCTTAAATTTTTACCAAAAATTCTAAATCAAGGCTTATAAACCCAAAAATCAATTTTCAATACAAATAATTCACAATTCCAATTATAATCACATTTATAGATCAATTATACCGAGACATATCAATGAATGCATGTACAGTCATTTTAATGTGTACAAAAATTCAAATTCATGTGCGTGTATACTAACATTATGCATGAGCATAAAATGCATTTTTCTTAATCTCTCATTGATCTCATATGTACCGTATTATAGGGTTCTAACCTTTAGTATGAAAACGGAATATTACACTACAAATACTTCATTATCTTTATTGATGATTTTTCTCGATATGGTTGGGTTGAATTGTTGCATGAAAATTTTGAATCCTTGGATGCTTTTAAATAACTAAAAAATGTTATTGAATTGCTACTTGGGAAGTAGATCAAATGTGTAAGATGTAATAGAGGTGGTGAGTATTATGGTCGGTATGATGAAATTGGTAAAAACCTAGCCTTTTTGTTAAATACTTACAGGATTGTGGAATTGAAACACAATATACCATGCCTGACACTCCTTAACAAAATGGGATTGTAGAGAGAAGAAATCGTACTCTTATGGACAGGGTTAGGTGCATGCTTAGTCACTCAACCTTACCAGAGTTCTTATGGGGAGATGCTTTGAGGACTATTGTTAATGTTCTTAATTATATGCCTAGTAAATCTATACCAAAGACTTCTTTTGAGCTTATATCAGGAAAGAAGCCCAGTTTGAAGCATTTTTGTATTTGGGGCTGTAAGGCTGAGTTAAGGACTTATAATCCTCAGCTGAGGAAGCTTGATCCTAGAACTATTTTAGGTTATTTTATTGGTTATTGTACTAGCTCGAGAGGTTCCAGATTCTATTGTCCCCATCACACTAATAGAGTCATTGAATCAGATCGGGCTGTCTATTTTAAAGGGGACATCGAACATAATGAAAGATATGAGTCTCGTGTTGTTGATTTCAGAGAGGATCGTGTTGTTGTTCCTATACCCGTTGTAGTAGTTGATCCAAGAAATGATGTTGAAATTCCTCAACAGGTTGGCATTGATAATCAAGTCCCAGATGTGATTGTAGTTCCACCTAGGAGATCTGAAAGGATTCCTAAATCCACTGAGTCTTCTAAATTTTGAGACTATTATATTTACTTGGAGGAGCATGAATTCAATTTAGTTGAAGATTCAGATCCTATTTCTTTTCAGGATGCCATTTCTTATCCTCGTAGTTCACAATGATCGGCAACCATGGAAGATGAGTTGGATTTTATGAGTATGAATGGCATTTGGGATTTGGTGGAATTACCCAATGGTTGTAAAACTGTTGGGTGTAAATGGGTCTTTAAGACTAAACGTGATGCTAGAGGTGAGATAGAAAGGTACAAAG
>JAOTJB010019299.1:0-10944 GCA_027123815.1 Erythroxylum minutifolium
AAGGTTTCTGTTCATTTCATTGTCTGTATCAAATGGTTATTAATTAAAGTGAAATATTTTGGTTATTGATTTTCTGTAATTTATGTTTGTGGTTTTAAAAAAAATTTATACCAACTTTGACTGTTTAGTGATGTGGCATGCCACCCTTGCGGGACACGGACTCGGATATCACCATCGATATCGGGCTCGGGTTCAGTGGGAGTGGGGTGTTACATTCACAATTTCACACTCCATCAGGTCTTAAACTCAACTTTTAGCTAAATCTTAAGACACAACTATGAAAACTCATTTTTCAATTCAAACCTAAAGACTCAATTTTTCAATTGAACTCTAGTCATTCTATTTCAATTCCAACTCTTAAGACTTAACTTTAGATATATCAATTTCATTTTAAGTCTTAAGATATAATTATTGACATTTTTTAACCCTTAAAGTTCATTCAAAACATTTCATTTTAATTTCAAGTCTTAAAATATCAGTCTAGACATTTTAACCATTTCAGAGTCTTAGGATTTATTCTAAACATTTCATTTCTATTCCAAACTCTACAACTAAATTTTAATTTTTTAAATTTCAAGATTTAAATCCATTCTAATTTTTCTATTTTAAATCCTAAGATTTTCTTTAAGCATTCTATTTTATCTTTAAAATCTTAAATAAGACTATAAACTCTTAAGTATTCAACTATTTCCTTTAATTTTGATTTTTAAACTACAAATTCATATGCGTTTAACCATTTGTTTTGTCTTTATTTCTTTATCATGCTATTATTTAACTCATACTTAAATTTATTTCTTTTTAAACTCTCTAAATTTATAAAACCCTTACCAAGCCTAAAAACTACTTTGGAAACTAGAATAATATAGATTTTTCATTAGATTAGGACCAACGACATCAATTTCGTATCGTATCGTATCGTATCGGTCGAAAAACGGTACAAAATGTGGGTGTTTAGTACTGACCAATTAGCTTGGCATTTTCATCTGATACCAACCATTACCAGCTGATATTTGAAATAACGATTGATACCTTGAAATTTAAGAAACATAGGGACTAAATTTCAAAAAAAAACCTAACAAAATAAACACCATACAGATCTTACTCACGCTCTTACTTCTGCTCTCTCTCTCTCTCCTCTCCACCCATCGTCATTCTCTATGCAAACATTGTTGTCGCTGGCCACCACTGCTATTGTTCCACCGCCTGTTGCTTATTGCCCAAGCCCAACGTTGCAATAAGTTTCCTCCACCTCTGATCGAACCACCTACCCAAGCTTGCTCTCTCCACTGGCACAACTGTCTCCACTCTCCACTCAACATTATTACTCTTCTCTAATCCACCATCGCTGTTGCTTGCCTGCTCATTGAACATATTGCAAAAATCTAGGATTTCCAGACTTAGATCTATATTCATCTAGTTGACTTAACCCGACCCGACTGGACCTAACCTGACCCTAACTTGATTGCAATTTTTTATTTTTATGTGTTTTAAGTTGCTTATTTCTACTCTGAATTGCAATTGCATTGTGTTTTGGTTTGTGTTATATGTGTTGGACAATTTGGGTTTAAAAGTTGGAATTGTTTGTGTGAATTGGTTCAATTTCAATAAGATTTGGGCATTGTGAATTTATGAAGAAATGAGATCAAAATAATATTGTGTATAAATTATGGAAGAATATTTAAGTATTGTGATTTACGAATTGTGTATGATTTAAGAATATCTCATTTTATTTGTTATTTTAATAATCACAAGAGTGAGATCAAATCTAATTCATTAAATTGTTAAATTATTAATTAATTTATATGAAACATACAAGTTAATAATTATTGTCTGTATATAAAAAGTATTTAACATATGATCAATAATTTAAATATAAGATTTAATATATAATTAAATCATTTAATATATGTAATTAAGTTAAAAATTAAATGTTTGCATTTTTATATTGTTTATTATTGTCATTAGGAAATAAAATTACAAATATTAATATTATCTTATGAGTAGCAAATAAACATTCATTATCTTATCTTATGGGTAGTTGAATACATAATAAAAAATAGTATGTGAATTTATAAGAGAATGTGCATTACTCAGCATAATGTGAAATTATAAGTGTTTATATTATTTTTGCGATGTGAATTATCATAAAGAAATTTTATTTTTGCAGTGTGTGCTATCATAAAGAAAGATGTAAGATATAGTATATCTAGAATCTGGATTTGCTTATAATTGAATATTGATATTTTATAGTTATGTAATGATATTATTGTTATATACAAAAATTATATTTTTGAATATGAATTTATTATTTTAATTTTAACATATGTCTTCAGTTATTTTTACAGATAAATGGAAGGTGATCAGGGTAAGTTTTAATCTTATAAACCCTCAATATTAGGCAAGTGCACGGTTCGTAGCGTAGTATTAAAGTTATCGATCCCACGAGGAAGGAGAGTAATCTAATCCTAAAATCTAAGGCTAGAAAAAGTATAAAATTGAAAATAAAAGATGCAACAAAAATTAATTATGAGAATTGAGTTCAACCAATCAAATAAAAAATTAAACACGCAAGTATTAATAAGTGAGCAACATGCAATGACAATAGAAATCAACTTAAGGAATTTACCAATTTATGAGAAAGGGGATTTTACTGCTCATTAATGTTAACCTAGCCAATATGTGTCAATGGAGTGTCGGTTCTAGAGTATCTTATGGTTGATTACTCTCTCTCGTGTTATAACCATTAAACCCTAAATTATAAACCCTAATTAGATTATGGAATTTGCAATCTCTCAATTCAAAAATTATCCAACACCCTAATTAGATCTGAAGCACTCTAATAAACTATCAGAACATCACACGAGATCTCTCTCATTACAATTACCAATATGATCTGACACAGTTTCTATTAAATCTCCTAACTCTTATTAATTTGATTTAATTGTTTTTCCTTTAGTTCACCCTCTCAGTTTATTATCGAATTATGCAAGAACGCAATCAAATCCTGACATTCATCCAATAAACACAATCGACTAAATTATCATTAAATCAAAATAAAATTCTGAATGAGAGTTTAAAAAATCATCAGTATTCCAAATCCTATCATCATACTATCCATCTCAATTCTATACATAAATAAAATCGAAACCATAAATAAAAGGAAATAATGACTTAGAATAGAAGATGGAAGGCAGTGACGTCAGGAAACCTCCTGATCTGGGAAGTACGTCGAGTCAACTTTTTCTTCCTCTTTTTCCTCTTCCTTCTTCTTCTTTCTCTCTCGCGGTATTCTCTCTTTATAGTTTCAAGTGTGCAAAAAGTTGCTTTTTTCTCCTCTTAATGTTCTTTAAATAGTTTTATATGTTTTGGGTAACTTTAGGGTCTTTCTGGGATCAAAAAGGTCCAAAAAGTCTCTCAAAATGTGAAGTTTGTAAGCGACTATACGTTTGCCCGGCGCAAGCCCGAATGTCTTCTAAAACTCCTGCATTCTTCGATAGTGACCCTGAAACACTAGCAAATACATCAAGGTACCCAAAAATATAATATTTAAGCTCAAAAGCTTCTACTAACTCATAAAACACTTAAAACACAAATAATTAACAAACTAACACAATTCTAACCTAAACACGTACTAAATGATCGAATTAATGACTAAACACATATCAAACCATGCCCTAAAACATGATACAATTTACATTTATCGTAAGGAAGTTCAAGTACTCCTGATAATTCAACTGTTTTAGGAAAATTCAATAATCCAGCTTTGGCTCATGTTGGATTGGTTCCTGAAATGAAGAATCATACCATTTGTTTGTTTTGTAACAAGCATTCGAAAGGTGGAGAAATCATTGGATTAAAGAATTGATAGTTGTGATTTGCATTATGTTTTAGGGTTCAATTTATTAGGTATTTAGTGTTAATTTGAGTGTTTAGTGTGTATTTATGTTTTAATTGTGTTAGTTTATGTGTTTAAGTTTTTTTATGGGTTAGTAGGAGTCTTTGAGCTTAAATGTTATATTTTTAAGGTATTTGATATGTTTGTTAGTGTTTCAAGGTAAACAGTGAAGATCGGAGAAGTTTCGAAAAGTTTTAGGCTAAAAATATCGTGACACAAAGAGGCGAGCTGACAAGACCTAGGCCATGATCGTGCACTTTTCGTCACGATCGTGACAGAGAGCTCTGAACCAGGCCATAATTGTGCACTTTGGGCCACAGTTGTGACAGAGAGGGTTAGGTGTTGGCCACGATCATGGCCTACGTCGAGCAGACATGAAAACAACTAAAAATGTCAAGTTTTGCTGGAATTTTTAGACTGTTTCGACCCCGAATCAACTCTAGGGCTTCCAAAATATAGATAGAACATTAAGAGATAGAGGAAGTAGCTTTTGAAGCCTTTTTGCATCAGTCAATTCCAAAACCCTAGAGAGCATGTCGAGACATTTGAGAAAGGAGACGAAGGAAGAGAGACATTGAGAAGAAGCCTTACGAGAAGTACTTCCCAGAACAGGTAGTTTCCCGCCGTCGTCGCCTCCACAAGTCCACTTTAACAGTATTTTCCGTTTTATTTCAATTTTATTGATATATAGAATTGGGATAATCGTTGAGAATAGTTATTGTTGAATGTTGATTTTGTCTAAACTCACCTTCGAGATTTTGATTATTTAGATTAATAAAGTTTGGCTTATTGTGTGTTAATTGAGTTATTTATGATTCAATATCTGTGTTTAACAATTCGGTAATAAGCTGAGAGGGTGAACCGAGTGAATATCATCAAATTAGGCTAAAGAGAGTGAGGTAGTTTGATAGATAAGAATTGAATCAAACTGGTAAAATCGTGTAACGAGAGATTGAGCATAGGTTTCCGGTACGTTATTAGACAAATTCAGAATTAATTTAAGTTTTGGGTAAATTGGAAATCGAGAGATTACAATTCCATAATTTAAATTAAGGATTACAAATTAGGGTTAAAGATTATAACTCGAGAGAGAGTAATCCACCCTAGGACTGTCTAAACCTAGTAATTCGATAATTGCATAATTAATTAGATTTTCATTAATTCAGATTAAACCCCTTTTCTCTCAATTGGTAGTTTCTAGGTTAATTCTGGATTTGTTTGTGCAAAATTGCTATTTTGTTTATGTTTTATGAGTTCAATTTTTGATATTGATTGTTTGATTGGTTAATTTCTGCATTAGTTGTTTATTTTGATTTATTATAAAATTTATTCAAGCCTTAGATTTTAAAATTAGATTAACCCTCCTCATGGGAATGATACCTTAAGTACTATGTGAACGACCCGTGCGCTTGTGAAAATATCAAGGTAAATAATATTAAAACATAGCATACATAACCTTGTGATCAAGTTTTTGACACCGTTATCAGGGAGGCGATGGTTTAGTTCTATAGTTTAAGGCATTAGATTAGTTTTTAATTTTGTTTTCGGTTCTTTGGTTTCACTTCAAAAATCGTGCTCTTATATGAACACAAAAGTCACGAGAGGTTTGAGTCATGTAGCGGAGATTCTAGATTTAGATATTGCTCGACTAGAACAAACCGTTAGGAAAGCTCGGCGAGAAAAAGAAGAAGAGATCAGAAAATCAACAATGACTGAGGAGTTTCAACAGAATATGGATCAGGAAGCGAATCCCTGATGGACTTCATAAGGCTGGGGTTTAACCCGTCAAACCAAGGAGTGGCTAGCAGGCAGCCTCGTTCGAGATAAAACCTACACTCCTCAACATGCTTCAATAGAACGTGCAATTATATGGATTGGCTAACGAGGATCCAAACATACACATAGTCAATTTCCTTGAGATTTGTGATACCTTTCAGTATCATCAGATGTCATAGGATGCAGTTAGCATTAGGTTGTTTCCTTTCACTCTTAGAGATAGAGTGAAGGCTTGGTATCATTCACTAAGCCCAACTAACATCACTACATGGAATCAGCTTGTGTGTGCTTTCTTAGACAAGTACTTCCCATTAACAAAGACCACCAAGATTATAAAGGAAATCACCAATTTCTAACAAGGTTACGGGCAGTCAATCTATGAAGCGTGAGAGAGATATAAGGATTTGCAAAGGAACTACCCAAACCATAATCTACCAAAGGAGTTCCTTTTGTAGAATTTTTACAATGGAGTGAACCCACCAACTAGAGGCATGATCGACGCAGCGTCAAGAGGATCCTTGATGCAAAAGACTATTGGTGAAGCAGAGGAGTTGATTGAGGAGATGGCAAGCAACAGTTGCTTATGGATGAATGAGCGAAGTAGACAACCAACTACTTTTAGATAGCAGAAGGGAATCTTCGTAGTCAATCAAATAATTGAGATCGATAATTTGACTTGACAATTTAACAATATGAAGGCATCGTCCTTATCTCCAGTGAAGTCCGTACAATTGAAGTGTGAACTCTGTGAACAGTTAGACCATGACACCGTGGATTGCTACCTATTGAAAGAAGACACTCAGGAGTAAGTGAACTACGTGGGGGCACAATATAGACAAGGAGGGGGTAATAATCCTTACTACAACACTTACAACCACAGGTGGAAAAACTACCCTAACTCCTTCTGGTCGAACAACAATGGAGGACAGCTCAGGCCTCAAGGACAATCAGGCTTCTAGCAAGATAAAGCAAGCTCGATGGAATTGAAATTGGATAAGATTGTGTATAAGATCGTGGGCATGGAAGAAGCACATAAGAGGCTTGAGAAAAAATTCCTGCAAGTAACGAAGAACCACGCCTCATCCATATATAATCTGAAGGTCCAATTAGACCAATTAGTAGAGGCAATGTCCACTCAGAACGCTGAAACTCTTCTAAGCAACACCGAGTCTAATCTAAAGGAAAGGAATATGGTCATCAGTCAGACCCAGGGTGAAGAACTGGAGCAAGTGCAGAGAGAAGGAGATAAAAGGAAGGATCAAGAAGACCTTTCAAGCGAACTAGTGATCGAGTCAATTAAGGCAACTCGACGTGTATTTCCATTCCCTATTTTAACTCAGTGAGAGTTAAATGCAAAGAGAGCAGCAAGGACGTTAGAGGAGAGTGAGCAAAACAAGATCGAAGAAGTGACCAAACAAATTCAGGCGAAGCTCACAATGAAGGAATCCGTCAAGAAGAAGATTAAAGAGCAGACATCGGAAGAGAACCCTAACATTGCTCAGAAGAAAGAGGACCCATGGCATTTTTTCATCCCCTGTAGTATCAATAGAATTATCATAGATAGGGCATTTGTGGATCTAGGACTGAGTAAAAATATGATGCCCTATACCTTTAGTCTGAAGTTGGGGTTAAGGGAGTTAGTGCCCACTAAGTTTTTGGTAAAGACGACCGATAAAACGATGCACAAACCAATGGGGATTATAAAGGATGTGCAAGTAAAGATTGACAAATATATCTTTCCCACTGACTTCTACATATTGGACATTGGAGAAGATGTAGATACCCCAATAGTTCTTAGACGACCGTTCTTAGCCACTGCACCTTCAATCATTAATGTTGATGGGGGTAAATTAACTCTGAGGATAGGAAAAGAGCAGATAACCTTCCAAGTGTCATGGAGAGATTACTGATCTCCTTTACCTCTGCAAAATAGAAAAAAACCTAAACCTCGAGGAAAATGGGAGGATATCGAGGATCTTGGGAATGCATTCAGGAAGAAGTGCTCGCGAAGAAGAAGACAAGGAAAAGAGAATTGCAAGGAAGGTGGGGACTGTAAGCATGGTAGCTAAAGATGAAACTTTGAGATTAATGATGACGCTACCATCGCATCATTCATTCCGACGACTGTGAGCTTAAAGGAGCGTCAAGCTACCATCGTTAAAAGAAGCGCTACATAAGAGGCAACCCATGGAAAAGTAGTTCTTTGATTGTTTGGGTTCGAACATTTGAATTTCATAGTTAGGACTATTTTTGTTTTGAATAAAATCAAGAAGTGATAGGATTTTGGAATAAAGTAGATGGACTGACCAAGGCAGTAAAGAGAGGTAAAAAGGGGCTGCAAAAGAATCAATAAGTGAAATTGAAAAGATTGGAGAAAGAATAAAAGAGAAAAAATAATGAAGTGTGGGAAAGCCACAGGTTATGATCATGGATTGCGACTGGGCATAGGCATGTCAATGGGCCAGGTCGTCCTTTCCCATGAACCCGGGGCCCGGGCTATAGCCTGTTGGGCCACTGGCAGGCCTAACCGAGCAGGCCCGTCTATTTATTTAAAAAAAATTCAAAACAACATTGTTTCGGAGAAAAGGGACGGGCTACGGGCCTTGCCAGGCCTACCGTGGCCTATCCTAGGTGAACCATGGTCAGTCAGTGGCCCGCCCAACCTGGGCTAAAAACATGTCTGGGCAGGCCATAATTGACATCCCTAATTAGGTAGTAATAAAGAGGGTGCGAATTCTTTAAAATTTTTTACCATTTTACCCTTTTAACCACCTATATATTCAGTTTTAACTTCACTTTTACATTCACTTTCATTTTAACTTTATCTATCTAGACTTCAAAGCCACAAAAGCTCTCACATCTCTCTAAAAATCTCAACATTCCAATTTTCTTCCAAATTCTACCTAATTATGTTGTGCATTAAAAAATCATCCCGACGAGAGCTATATAGACGACAACAAGTTGCGAGACGTGGACGAAGAAACCAGGCAGTAGACTTTGGCTCACCTTTCCCGATCTACACATAGGAGGAAGGTACTCATTTCCAATCCCTTAGTGCTAGAAAAATTGTAGTTCCCAAGTACTTGGATTTTGACATACTCGTTAGGCTAGAGTTGCGTGAGCGAGTAGAAAACCTAGCTGAGAGGATCCAGTGGACCCAATTCATACGATTCCAATTTCCTGTCTATCAGGAGCTCACATTAGAATTTTTCATTTCCTTGACTTATGACCCTAAGAATCCCAAAGAATTGTGGTTTAGGCTAGGAGGATGAGCCTATGAATTAAATGTAGAATCATGTGGGAGATGTGTGGATTCCCCGAATCCTCCATCATCGATCATCATGAAAATTTTTGTCCTTCTTAATACTAGAATGAGCTTATTGTAATTGAGCAATTTCATGCCAAGAATGCTCATAACAACATCATAAGGTCCCATGAACACTTGTTGCTGCACAAATTTATGTGTCAGCTAGTTTTTGACAAAACCGAAACCAACAAGTGTTCCACAAAGAAACTTTTTATGTTGTGAAGCATGGACCACAGTATTCTAGTATGCACATCCACATATGTGCTGAATGCCATTGTTGCGACTCCACGTAAGAGGAACAACAATCTAGGAATGGGGTATATAGTGTCGACCATTGCAGAATATTTTGGCATGGAACTTAGCGGATTAACTATTCATCTCCTGAAATTCCTAAACCATCATCACTTATGACAGGCTGAAGACACATGTCCGAGTCAGGGCAAGCCAAGCGAGTTCGAGCTTAATGCCACCTTGGCAGGAAGAAGAGTCCAATGAAGAATCTGAGAAGAGGAAGAAGAGCAAGGCTGGAAGGAAGTTCTCGATGCGATCTTCGAAACTAACAAGACACTTACGGAGAACACTAGAATGATGAAGGAGATGGCCTGGACACAAAGATGCCAGAGCTGAGATATCCGTTGGATCCATAAATATTTCGAGGCTGAGGGCATTTAATTACTGCCTCCAACACCATCACCAACTTCATCTCTATAGGATTTATGTCTAACCCAATTTTTCCATTCAGTTTTTCTTTTTCAAATTAGCATTCAGTTATAATTTGTATTTTTATTTTTATTTTATTTTCTGTCTACTTTAAATTATGTTTTTCTTTTATGTTCCTGGTTGCTCTCTTCTCACATTGAGGACAAGCTCTTGTTCAAGTTTGGTGAGGGATTATGTGTTTTGCTATTGATTGTGATTTTTGCACATTGTATGATAGTTATTAGGTTGTTTTTGGTGAACTGTATGAATGTATCAATAGCTTAGATGGAGTGAAATTTATTTAATTTTGAACATAGTCTATTAAGTTGTAAAAAATCATTAGCTCGAAAAATTAGTAAAATAGGAGTCTTTGGATAAATATGCAGCTTTATTAGGATTTATTGTAAATTTATCACAGTCATTCATAAATACACACTCAACACTCAAACTAACACTAAATACATAACAAATTGAACCCTAATGAAAATCATAACTATCAACTACTTCTCCCAAATCAATGTCAGCAATGTCCCACCTTTGATAAGGAAGGTCTTGTTGGATAGAAAATAAAACATGTAAGATTTGGTTAAAACGGTATATTTCAAAACTTTTTTATAAATCAAAACATAGCGGAAGACCAAATCAACATACCAAGCCATACATGATACGGTATATGGAAAATAATTATCATAAGGACAAGATGGAGATTATATTACCTACTCCTTTTTTTAGAACTTTAACTCCTCGTCGTGCCATCCTATCCTTCTTTAACCTTGCTTTTAAATCCTCTCCTTTGTCAATGTATCCTCTCCTTGTTGCATCCTTAACCAATCCGAACTACCACTTGTTCTTCTTGAACAACTTGGTTAACAAGATCCTTTGGTGGGAAAGGAGAAGAAATATTTGGAGGAGTTTTTCCTAGAAGAAAGAAGTCAAAGATGAGACACCTCTCATGCAATTTTCAGCTAATACATGTAAGAAAGGAGAGAGAGTCAAAAAAAATGGAAGAACCCCTCACTTACATCTTGTCAATTTCGGTTATGCATGAAAAGAATGAAGAAGTGGAGAGCATCTAATGCATCACTTCATTCTTTAATCAAACATAATAAAGCCATTAAATGAGACTCTTCTCCTTTATTTTAAGATGGCTATATGAAAAGAACAATAGCCTAAAATGACATGTCAATTTCAGTTTTAGTGATGAAAGAAGGAAGATGATCCATCAAATGCACCTCTTTCATCTTTAATCAAATGAATGCTAAAAGGT
>JAOTJB010019309.1:0-10944 GCA_027123815.1 Erythroxylum minutifolium
CCTATCGGGAAACAACCCCCGACGTGCCTTCTTTGTTTTGCAGGAATCCTTAAGCCAGAATTCTCGTGTTCAACAGTAGTTTCCATGGATCCAAACGGCAACGTACAGCCTCGTCAGAATCCGGCTGAACCAAAATTAATAATTAATTTTTAGGTAATATATTAATATTTCATACTAAATATTATTGTATTTTTAATATGAGTATAACAATCGATAAAGTAAATAAATGAGTCTGTTTAATATATGAATAATAGTTTTTTAATTCTAAATCATTTTTCATGTGATTATTTATATCCATATGAAATTTTAGGTGTCTAGAAAAATATCATATTGCATGGACTTATTATTACATATGACTATTGATGAGATATAAGAGTTTCTTATAAAAATTTAAAAATGTAATCTTATTTTATAAAATTAAGAAAATTTAGAAGAAGATTTTTTTTAAAACGGAGGAACCGCAATCGTTATCCTTTGAATGTTTATTGGGTAAACCTCCGGATTGATGCAAGAGTCTGTAAATCATGCCAATTAGATACTCCACACTAGACACACTTTATACGACAGACTCAATTGAAAGAGTGTAAATAAGAGGATTTGAATATATGACCCTTTGGCCCAATACTTCTTTACTGTATCAACTCCACCACTCTTAAGGGGCAAATTTATAAGAAATGAGTGTTATTTATTCCCATTTATATAAGAAAGATACAAAATTTTCATCAAAATATGTGCTTTAGAATTTTGATGAGGTCGCGGTTAGATTGGTAACAGCATTGTCAATGTTTGATGGGACCAAATCCTTCAAATAACCCTGTTCTATGGCCAGTTCGATGTCGTTTTGTAGCATATTACGAGGTACAGTTTTTATTATAAAATAATGTTGTATTAAACTCAAAATAAGGTTAAGAACATAATAATAAAAACATAGAATTTGAGCTATAGACCGCAGTGAATTTTTAACCCGATTAATATCTGCAATACTCGATCTAAAAAATAGACATAGAGGTTAAAAATAGATTTTAAATAGATTTTAAATAGATGCTGAAAAATAGATGTAGATATAGATTTAGATATAGGTCTAATAATAACCCGAACCGATGGATACCTATATTCTACCCGTTTTTATTAACTCTATTTTTATATTTTTTTAAATATTTATGGTTAAATATAATAAAATATTAATATTTTTTTAGAAGAAACGTTCCACTTTACTCAGTTCTCACCTTTTTCATCATATTTTATTTTCTTATAAGATGATAATAATACAAATGATACAGAAATAGAGTTTTGAATATTGTGGAGTTCACGCAAAGACAATTTAAAGCTTTGAATATTTCAGTCTTTATTCCAATTCTTAATTGTGAAAAATATATGTTGTCTTTGTACTAAATATTATGATTTTTATTATTCTAATTTTATAGTTTTTTAAGACATATAAATCAAAATCTTGACTTATTATTATTAAACTAATTTTTATTTGGTGCGTTCCTAAAAATTTACTCTTTATATTTTCTATTTAGAAGTTATATTTTTATGTGCTATACAATCCGATGAATATCTAAAAATTTGAACAATTTAATAGATTTAGATATAGGTAGTAAATTATAAAAACCGATGGATATAGATATAGATATGAATTGAGTCATAAAAATATATATGAATATGAGTAGAGTAATACCTGAACCAAACCCTACCTATTGCCATCCTAATTTGAATCCATGTTTAACGGAGTTGAACTTCGGTTGACGGATGGAGCAGGAGCACTAGGCAACTGCTACTTAGATTCTCCCAGAACACTCCCAACCGTCTCCTCAACTAAAAGGGGGCCACAATCCTCTGTCCGCTTCTTACCGCAGACCCGCGATCTCCACCGCCAATGCACGCTTTTCAAAGCATGATTCCCATCAAACGACTACTGTGTACGGCCACGTGTTGGGGCTTTTATAAGGTCCATTGTGACCCAGACACGTCACTGTTGACTCACCTGTGTGCGTCCCCGAAGCTGTTATTGGCGCGAGCTGAGCATTAAGATGTGGCGTCGTTGTAATTAAGAGGAACTAGGAGGACATGTTGTAATAGATACGTTTTAACAGACAGGTCCGGGAGGGAGAGAAATGAAACAAAAGGGAAAAGAGAGAAACAGCTTCTCCGTTTCCAGTTAACAACGTTAGTTGGTCTTAGCCAGCAACTAACTAAAAACTTTTTTCTGCATTCTCGGCCCCGATGGCCGATTCCGAGGTAAAATTACCTTCCTATCCCATCGCTTTCAATCTCTTCACCCGCGACCACCTTTCTCTCGCGGTGCTTCTTACTTGGATGACTGTTGATTTCGATTATTTCGTGTGTTTAGTTCTGCATATTCATTTTGTTTGATTTTCTTTTGTTTTGGTCTTTTTGGTGGGAACAGAAATTGACGGCGTTGAAGAAGGCGTACGCCGATATAATGCTGAACACGGCGAAGGAGGCGGCGGCCAGAATAATGGTGTCGGAGAGGAAAGCGCAGAGGTATCGGCGCGAGCTTTTCGCTGCAAAAGACGAAGCACTTCGTATGCTGCTTAGGCTTAAACAGATGTTAGATGCTAAGGTACAGTGGTCTCTTCATTCTCTTGTTTGTCTCTCTGACGGGAGTGGTGTTTTTTTTTTTAAAGGTCCGGTTTCAGTTTGTGTTAAAGGCTGGTCTTGATTGTTATTAGAGTGTTCCTTACTAGGATTCTCCTTGTGTATGTTTCGTGTTAATTCCTTTTATGGCAGAAGTGTCTTTCTGGTCTTTAAAGAATTTCATTTGGTTGTTTTGTTTCTTCTTCTATGAAGTGAGTGGAGCTCCCCCATTGTTGAACAACGCTTGATATGTGAAGTTTGTCTTCAATTCATTGAATTGTATTTCTGACTTCCCCTTTCTTTTGCACTGTTTCTACTGGTGTTATTGTACTTGGTTCACTGCCTTCTGATTGGACTGTAGGATTTTCTTCAGGCATTGCCAATAGACGAGTAAAAATGGTTTTTTTACATTGGATTGCAGTGTTCTTCAGTTTTATCCTTTGATGTATTGTGGAGGATGGCTTACTGGCCGGCATCTAAGGGAAAATGTTTGCTTGAATTGTTTATAAACTACTGTTACTGCACTATCATTTTGTTTATACTTCTACAGAATTTCTTATTCTATGATGAATGGTATTTGGATCAGTGTTGCTAGTCATAAATCTTCGGATGTCTCTAAGAATGTAGTCTTACATCTTCCAGAATACAAACATCACAGTCAGTTTTAAGTCCTGAAAGACTGTGCATTGAAAAAATGTTCTCTAAGTTGGTACAAGTAATCTCTTGATAATGAAAGCAATGATATCCAAATTAATTTAATGGTGGTTAAACTTGTTTATAACATTATGGAAATTCGAGTTCTTTAGGCATATTAACTGCTCATCAATGAATATTGTTACCGCATTCACTTTTAAAGGCATGCTTTGGAAGATATCAGTTGCTGAAGCCACCACTTATATGTTCTGCACTTTCAAAAGAAACACTGCATGTACTTGAAAAGCTTTTCCTTTCATGATGACCCAGATTATTGTATGGCACATTTTTTTCTTGTTCTTTAAAATTTGTATATTGTCACTTGTTCTAAATACTTCTGCTATTGACCATAGTATCCACAGACAAAGATCAACACCTATTAAATTGAATATAGTTTCTAACACACTTAGTTAGGTCAAGACTCGGTCCTCTGTTTGATACTTCCACTGTTTGCTCAATTTACATTTAGTTACTGCTTTAACTAGACAACTTACCCTCACTAGATTGTTTGGGTTGACTGGCGCATGGTGTCTCTAGGTTAATGAAGCAGAAATGACAGTGTTCAGTCAACAGAGAAAGATTGAAGAACTGGAAGCACAACTTGGGGAGGCAGAAGATATAGTAAAAGATCTTAGAGCAGAGCTGCACCAACTGCAGGATGAACTGGAGAGGGTGACCCAGAATCGGATGCAACCTTTGGGTGTACAAACTCCAGATGAAAGTGGTGCAACTCATGAAACAGAACTAGAGGAGAAAAAATTGCGCTCTTCTCTGCCTGCTGCACACTGCACCATAACTAAAGCTCATGAGACGAAGGATTCAACTTTGGATGGAATATGTGATAGTACCCCATGCCACAGTGATAATTGTTTCCACCGGGACAATAGCTTTGATTACAACTCTGACCTTGCTTCAATTATGATGAGAAGCAAAGAGCCCGAGCTTTACAGGAATGGCTGCACTCAGAGGATTCGTGCATTTGAAAGGAACCAGCTGGATGGAGATGATTCGCTTTGTGGACAAGCTGGTGGTGCAAGAAATCTAGTATGTAAGGGAGAAGGTGAAGAAGACTGTAAAAAATGCAAGAAAGTCAGTACCATGAATAATAACATGTTTGATGGTGATACAAGCCCAGACGAAGCCAAGGTGGGACCAGCAGATGATGCCTGCTTCCAACTTCATGCTGTTAGATCATTTAACAGAAAAAGAAAAAGAGCTATGAGAAGTAAGAAAAAGAAACGCAAAGCTCTCCTGTTTAAGGAATTTCCTTATCAGGTTGACAATACTCTATCCGGTGAAGATTGTCAGAAGGATCAAGGAACACTTTTACCGTCAATTTCTTCTTCAAATACAAATGAATCAACTTCGCAGTCAAGATACTTGGAAGCCATTACATGCGATTCAGATTTCCTTAGGTCTTGTACAGGACAGGATATAGGAAACAACGATAAGCTATTGTCAAATGAGCTTGCATTGAGTGGAAAGGAAGCTGTATGCACAGAGATTTCAGAATGTCCAGGGAGTAAACCAGCCATTGGAGTAGACAGTGTATTGCTAGTAAACTCAGATCCAAAAGAAGCGGATGCAAGCATAGCACTGACTAGTCGGCAAATGGATAATAAGTTCCTCAAATATACATTCCAAAGGAAACGAAAGAAAGAGGGTACGAGCAGCCCTGATGGGGAATCGTCTCTTGACAGTGGCAGTTTTGCAAGAAAAGTGGAAGAGAAACCGAGTGACATTATGGTGGCACAAAAGCCTAGCTTGCTAAACGAATCATCGAGAGATGGTCGAAGAGTGGCACAAGTCGCCCGTCAGGTTGGTGATTAAGTGATACAAACCGTGCCTACCTTAAGTTGTGCAATTCTCGTCGTTGACATTTTTGGCTCTGAAGTTCTTGGAGTGATTGCCTTTGCTCTTTAAGGACTCAAATCCCTTTCGTGTCTTGCATAAAATAAATGGAACAACTGAAGGGAAATGGAATTCAAGAAGAATGAAAGATATAATTAAGGAGTAACCTTAGAAAAAAAAGTAGCAAAGGAGTATTAGAGTAGGTAGAAACCAATGGCATCTAATTCGTTATAATGGACTAAGTCTTGGCTAGAATCTGCAGTTACTAATCTAATCAATGCAAAACGAATCCAAAATTTTGCTTTTAATAATGTTTGCTTTTGTTATTGCTTTCTCACAAGACTACTTTTGGACTGGACTTGCTTATGCGGTGTTGCTTAAAGCATTATTCCAGATTACACATTCTTCACTCAAAAGCATTTCGTGTTGAGTGAACTTTCTCATTCATATTTGTTTAGTTTGATTGTTAATAGGTCTCTGTTTTTTCTTGTTTTTAGCTTATATCGTTGTCTGAGAAGAAATGGCACAGCTGATCAGACGTGAGAGAAGACGTTTTGTGTTATAGCTCCACAGATGGAATTTTAACAAAGAATTCTGCTGCGTTGACAGAGCAGCCTTAGCAAGAAAGAGCAATAGGTCCTCTTTTTCTTTTTTGTTATTATCTATGTTGTTGTATTTCTATAGTTTTATTATCTTTTCTTAACCATAAATATGGAAGGTGTCAAATCTTAATCAGATTTGTTTAATTTTCTGATAAACAGAAGTTTCTGCAATCCTAGCACTATGAACCAAATTATAAACGAATATCAGCAATGGATGTAAAATTCCACCATTTCTGCACCTTCTTGTCTGCTAAACCAACTTCAAAGAACATCTACAACCAATCAACCAATTTAAGTTAAATTTTGCATTAAGTTATGATACAAAATAGATCCTAGGAAAGCTATTTGATCAAAACTAATTTAGGAATATTTTAAAAGTATATCTATTGCATATATTTCCAAACAAAATTACATAAAAGATATTCAATCAAAATTTTATTATTAAAGAAGTGAAGATTTATAGCATTTACATTTTAATGTTACAACTTAAAATTGAACGAAGCATCCCTTAAATATCGTGGTAAAAATTATAAAATTTAAACTCGGATAACATTATTTTAGTGAGTGAAACATATTGTAAATGTTTTAATTCATGTGTAATTTTGCTTCATTTATACATATGTTCCACTATTATTTGCCCCAAGAATAATGTGAAGAAAGAAAAATCATTTGAATACATGTTAATGAATTAATCAGTTTTGTTTTTCATATTGAATATGGCCTAATAAGTAATAACAAGCGAAGAACAACCTATGCTCAAGCTTCCTATTTTTCCTTTTCATAGTTAGGTAAGGATTAGCGAGTGAAAGAGTGATGGGTTTGGTGAGTGAAGTTGATGTGAGCACGACCTTGAGACTTTGTAAGCGAAATAGCGCCAAAAATGAGCTAGTAATGTCAGAGGGATCAATAACAAGATCAAGAGCTAAGAAGTTCAAAGAAGCGCTTCAATCCTATATGGGTTGAATTGTAGATGGTATGAAATATCAAGAGACAATGAGGGCTAATGATAAGATAACTAATCAAGTTGGGCGGAATGAACAAGAAGACTTTTATTCTTATTTAATTAAAAAGTGGTTATCATCAGGTTAGGATGAAAGAAGGTGATGAATAGAAAACTGCATTTAAGATCAAATATGGATTGTATGAGTGGTTAGTTATGCCTTTTAGCTTATTCAATGCACCTAGTACTTTCATACGCTTAATGGATCATGATTTGTGTGAATTCCTTGGTAAATTTGTGGTTATTTATTTTGATGACATCTTGATCTATAGTAAGAATTTAAATGAACATATCATGTATGTTAAGACTGTTTTGGATGTGCTTAGGAAAGAGAAGTTGTACGCAAACCTTAAGAAGTGTTCATTTTGCATGGATAAAGTTGTCTCCTTAGGATTTGTGGTAAGTTCTAAGAGAGTCGAGGTTGACTCTAAAAAGGTGAAAACTATTCAAGAATGGTCGACACCTAAGTCAGTTAGTGAGATTATGAGTTTCCATGGCTTAGCAGGTTTTTATAGGTGATTTGTTAAAGATTTCTCTATTATTGTTGCTCCATTGAATGAAATCATTAAAAAGAATGTTAGTTGTAGATAGGAGAAAGAACAAGAAAATGCATTTAATACTTTAAAGAAAAAGTTATGTGCTGCACCATTTTTACGTTTACCTAATTTTTTCAAGACTTTTGAAATTGAATGTGATGCTTCTGGGATTAGTATAAGGGCTATTTTAATGTAGGAGAATCTTCCCATAGTATATTTCAGTGAGAAGTTGAGCATATCAGTTTTGAACTACTCCATTTATGATAAGGAGCTATATGTCTTGGTGAGAGCTCTTGAAGTTTAGGAACATTACTTACTACCTAAAGAGTTTCTGAAATATAGTGATCATCAATCTCTCAAGTACTTAAAGGGACAAAGGAAATTAAGCAAAAGGCATGCAAGTTGGGTGGAGTATCTTGAAACATTTCCGTATGTGATTAAATACAAGCAAAGTAAGGAAAATATTGTGGCTGATGCATTATCGAGAAGGTATGTTTTGATTTCTATGCTTACTTCTAAGTTACTTGGATTTGAGCATTTGAAAGAGTTGTATGTGGAAGATGTTGATTTTGCTAATGTATATCAAACTTGTGAACATGTTGCATTTGATAAGTTCTATAGGCATGCAGGATATCTTTTTAGGGGTACACAACTTTGCATTCTTTCATGTTCTATTAGAGAGATGTTTGTTAGAGAATCACATAGTAGAGGGTTAATGAGGCATTTTGGTGTGCAAAAGACCTTAGATATGCTTAGTGAACATTTTTATTGGCCAAATACGAGAAAAGATGTGAAAAGGGTTTATTCCAAATATATTGCATGTAAACAAGCTAAGTCTAGCTCTATGCCTCATAGTTTGTATACACCTTTATCTGTACCTAGTGAACCTTGGGCTGATATATCTATAGACTTTGTATTGGGTTTTCCTAGGATTAGGAAAGGTAGGGATATCATATTTGTTGTTATGGACAAATTTAGTAAAATGGCTCATTTCATTGCTTGCCAAAAAACAGATGATGTAACAAACATTGTTGATCTTTTCTTTAGGGAAGTGGTTCAGCTTTATGGTGTGCTAAGGATCATTGTTTTAGATAGGGATGTTAAGTTCCTAAGTCACTTTTGGAGAGTTTTGTGGGGAAAGTTAGGTACTAAGCTTTTATTTTCTACTACAATTCATCCACAAACTAATGTATAAACTGAGGTAGTTAATAGAACTTTAGGAACCATGTTGCGTGCAATTGTTGGGAAGAACTTGAAAACTTAGGAAGATTATTTGCCATTCATTAAGTTTGCATATAATCATTCTATACATTCTTCTATAGGTTATTCTCTGTTTGAAATTGTGTATAGTTTTAATCCATTAACTGTGTTAGATTTGATGCCTTTACCTTTGACTGAGATTGCTAGTTTAGACAGCAAGAAGAAGGCTGACTTGGTTAAAACAATATATGAGAAAGCACGTGCAAAGATTGAGAAAAGGAATCGCATATATGCACAAAAAGAAAATAGAGGTAGAAAGCAAGTTCTCTTTGAACTAGGTGATTGGGTTTAGATGCATATGCGAAAAGAAAGGTTTCCACAGCAAAAGAAGTAAAAACTTGATGCAAGGGGTGATGGACCATTCCAAGTGTTTGAACGCATCAATGACAATGCATACAAGATAGACTTGCCAGGTGCTTATAATGTTAATGCTACTTTTAATGTTTCTGATTTATCTCCTTTTGACTTTGATTCAAATTCGAGGACGAATCCTTTTGAAGAGGGAGGGGATGCATGACCTTAGGACTTTGTAAGCAAAATAGTGCTAAAGATGAGCTGGTACTGCCGAAGGGACCAATAATAAGATCAAAAGTTAAGAAGTTCAAAGAAGCGCTTCAATCCTATATGGGCCGTATTGTAGATGGTATGGAATCTCAAGAGACAATGAGGGTTAATTACAAGATAACGAATCAAGTTGAGAGGAATGAGTAAGAAGACTTTCCTTCTTATTTAATTAATTATTTTACATTAGAAGCATAACTTTCAGGAGCCCACTACTTGTATCTTAGGCTTGTTTAAAATTTTTAGGTTTAATGAATTGTATTTTAGAAATATTAGTTTGGGCTTTAATTATTTTGGTGAAAGGCCCATGTTTAAAGGCCTTTTATGTAGTTAGGGTTTCTTTCTTTTCAAGAGGTATAAATACATCATAATAAATATTATTTAGGATTAGATTAGTTGAATAGCGAATTATATAAGGGATGATTTCTTGTCTTCTTCTATTGCATCAAGAATATAGTTCCTATCAAAGTAAACACTTGTGGTGAATTTATATTCTTTTTTAAAATCAACCTTATTATATGTGTTTCCTTTTATATAATTGATTGGGGGTTTATTAGGGTTAAGGATTTTGTCTTGATCATGTTCTAGCCAAAGTGTGTGTTTAAGTGATTTCGGATTCTTTAGACTTTGCTTTCCACATCAACTTCCTTTTTTCTCTTACAGTCTGTAAGTATTTTTTTCCTTACATCTTCTCACTAAAGTTTCAGAATGTCTCCTCTTAATATATCTGAACCACCTAAGCCTCGTTTCTCTTAATTTTTCATTAATACCAGCTACCTTTAATATGTCTCTTACTTTTACATTCCTGATCTTATCTCTTCTGGTAAGGTTACATATCCAACAAAGCATCTTCATCTCTGCCACTATTAGCTTATGATATACACCTATTTGATGGGCCAACAATCTACCTCATTTTAGATGAACGACCTAATTGCTAAACGATAGAATTTACCTTTGAGCTTGAGTGATATCTTCTTGCCCCTTAAAACTCCCATTGCACTTCTCTATTACTTTGCATAATAGATCCTAGATTTTTGGTGGTATGAATTTTGAATCAATCTTTACATCGACATCAGAGGCCACTCTATGATCCAAAAAGTTACACTCTAAGTACTCAATTTTGGTCTTGCCCAATTTAAAGCCTTTCAACTCTAACGTATCTCTCCAAAGTTCTAGCTTGACAATGACACCATCTTTTGTCTCGTCTACTAAGATAATATCGTCAACAAACAAAATGCACCAAGGCACATACCTTAGAATATTCTTGGTTAGCTTATCCATTACTATTACAAACAGAAAAGGACTCGATGAAGAGCCTTGGTGTAGCCCAATATTAATAGAGAAATTCTCTGTATCTCCTCTTATCATCCTTACTCTAGTCTTTACCCCTTCATACATATCCTTAATAATTCATATATAAATAATAGGAACTCCCTTAATCTCTAAACATCTCTATATGATTTCCCTAGGTGCTTTATCATATGCTTTCTCTAAATCAATAAAAACTATGTAGAGATTTAGTCGCCTTCCCTGTAATATTCCATTAATCTTCTAAGAAGATGTAAAGCTTTTGTCGTGTACCTTTTTAGCATGAATAAAATTGGTTCTCTGAGATAGGAGCATCCTTTCTCACTCTCTTTTCATTCACGTTCTCCTATAACTTTATGATGTGACTAAGTACTTTGATGCCTCTATATTTGTTACAATTTTGGATGTCCCTTTTTCTCTGATATAAAGGAATTAACATACTAAGTCTCTACTTGTCTAACATTTTGGTAGACTTAAGGATTACATTAAAAATTTTAGCTAACTAAGACTCTCTACTACTAGGCTCTTCCAC
>JAOTJB010019316.1:0-23270 GCA_027123815.1 Erythroxylum minutifolium
TTCTGTTTTTGTGTTGTGATTATTCATGAACTTGTGAATTGTGTATAGAGATTACTGAACTAAAAATTGAGGTATAATTGAATCATCAATGTGAAAGGATAGAGAAATGATAGAGAAGTAATAAAAACATTGATAATGAATTGTGCTGGAGTATGTTATCTGCAGTGTTTTCCTAAAAATACATCTGTATTTTGGCCATAACTTGACTTGTGAGTATCTAAATTGGATGAATTTTCATCTAGAGTAAAATAAAAACATATTGCTACATTTTTCAAGAAGGAAACGAATTTGAAATTAGTCCTTAAGAGTCTTGAAATTTGGCTTGCAGTTGAGAGTTGTGTTCTATTGAGGTATACGAAACAGTATGGCATATTTTGATATAACTTGCACGATACTAAACCAAAATGTATTAATTTGATGTCATTAGAAACTTAAGATATATAGGAACATTTTATTAGAAGAAAGTGTTGCATAAAAACTTCTCTTTCAAGGTCAAAAGTGGTAAGAAAGATGGAAGAAAACACAACAGGTCACGATCGTGCAACTGCATGATCACGACTCTACTGAATAATGAGGGAAGTCGCGATCATGCATCAGTACGATCGTGACTCTGATGAAGAAGGAAGAAAGTCATGATCGTGCACATGCATGATCGTGACCCGACAGGCTTTAATAAAGGGTGATTTTGTTTAGATGTTTTTCAACCTAATTCAAGTAAGGAGGTTACCATATGAGGCATATAGGTTTAAATGAGCTTTTAAATGAATTTAATTGATGTTGAATGAAGGGATTAAAGTGAATAAAAGGGTATTAAGGATTAAAAGAATGTTTTGAAGGTGTTGTAAGTTGTTTATGAAGAGAATTAAAGAAACATACCTGAGAAATTGTCATTGAACATGCATGATACATGATACATTCATAAATGTATTTACGACTGATTATTCTTAAGAAAATGCACATGAGTGACATATAAATGTATATGATTGCGTATAGAGGAGCACATCGAGCGACCGCCTCTAGACATTGTAGAGACTTAAAAGCAATAAGCTTAAGGGAGCATTTGTGAGTCAACCTATGATCTTCCTAGGATTGATTGATTATTTATGTTTAACTTCTGATTATTGAACTGTTTATGATTTGTATATAAATTCTGGACTTTAAAGGTCTGAGGAGTTTGATATTCGGGAATGTATTGGAAGTGTTCTACTTGGATATGAAATTTGAATGATATCTGTTTACAATTGATTTCTGAATACTCAACGAAAGTTGAACGCTAGAATAAGGTCCGATGAATAAGAGATCCTATCTGTGCATCATATGTGAATGCTATTCATAACATATTCTATTATCTGATGCATTTCATTAAATGCACGATCAGTTAAAGGTGTTCTGATCAGAGTAGCCAGTTTAAAAGAGCTTTAAGCTCAAGATTTTGCACGTAGAGATTTGCTCCGTGATTTCTGCATATGACTGAGCCCGATGGGCCAGTATCTGTATCTGTATCTGAAAGGAACTCGGTCACAACAAATAATAATAAATCTGGAGTCTCATATGCATCTGCATTTATAATTATGAAATATATACTTATAAAATGTTTTCTAAAGTTGTGATGTTAAAATGATATGCCATAATAATGTGATTGATTTGGTTGTTCAAGTTTTGAAAGAATGTATATGATGCGTATGACATTCATTATGTCTTATTGTGTTGGAAAATGATGTGAAATTGTTGGTTATATGATATTTGTGTGTGTGCCTATAGTGAGATAATTAATGATGGTTCGCTCATTGAGTTCGCAAAACTCATCTAAAATTGCAACATGGCTTCTTAGGTGCGAGACAGGAGACCTAGATTTCTAAGATCTTTTAGAACATTTTGGACTAGACATGACTCAAAGGTCTAACAGTTGGCATTTGAGGAGTTGTAGTAGTTTTTAAGTAGTTTACATAAGTCATGTAGAACTTGTGTATAAAGATGTAAATATTGGTTTTAATGACTTCAATGTAAACTTTTATAAATAAATGCAATGAGAAGTTGAGATTTTTAAGTATTGTTTTTTCTTTTTGATGCCATTTAAGAGATTAGGTTTAATCCAGCATTTCATTGTCATAGGATACGTATTTGAATATCCTCTGGATGTTCGGGTATGTGCTCTATGATAGTGGGGTGCTACATTAATTGCACTTTTCACTGATGAATCAGAGGGTTATGAATGGCGAGGATACTTTATATTTTGTAGGTTGATATTAGTCAAAGTTAGGTAATCAACTAATCAATCATGCTTAAAAATTAGTCATTATAACAACTAGTTTATGTATCTAATGACTATTTGAGTTAGTTTTGAGTACGAATAGACCTTTTTTGTTATGAAAAGAACCTCTGACATAGTAGAGAGTTGTTAAGAGCCATTAAAGACTACAAAGGTATTTTAATAAATATGTGTATTATAACATATATATATGTATATAGCCTTAATTAATCATTGTGACTAAGAGGAGTTTTTGAGTTGTATATAGTCATGCTAAAGTAAAACTTAGGAAAATTAACTAGTATACATATTATAATTCCTCTTGACCTTAAAAAAATTTCTAAAGAGTTTACTTATAGTAAGCTAAAACGATTGTAAGAGTTCCTCTTTCCTGGTGATAAAGAAGATATTGTATAGAGAATTTGTCTTTACCTATTAAAGGAAGAAAGTAGTGAATTTTCAAGTAGAGCTTATAGAGAAAATGTTAAGGATTATTTGGTCGAACCATTAACTCGATTTTATCTCTCTTTTCTTACTCTATTTTATATTATTATTATTATTATTAAATTTCTTTCATTTATTAGAATAGGTAATTTATTATTATTATTCAAATGGGAAAAATTATAAATACACACAATTCATCCCTCATCTTGGATGTCATTTATAGAGTAATTAATAATAGCATACTAAGTTAAACTGGAGGATCATTAATATCTAATAATGAATGTTTGTAGAGAAGGTGTTTTGATCTAAATTATATTTTTATTTCATATAGAGGTGTCACAATTATAACTAGCAAACTTAGTATCTGATGAATATGGTGAGAGAAATTATGTGTATTGTCACAATTATTAGAGGAGAACCTTATATTATTATTAATATGGTTCAATATATAGGTGGTAGGATAGTTTCTTTCCTAATTGGTAAGAGTGCAACTTGTGCAAATTTTATGTGGGATATTAGCACTTAATCTAAAACAGATGTCAACTATACATAATGAAGTATGCACTCAGCCAAGACCAATTTGAACTAATTGATTTATTTAACAATAGATGCATGAGATATCTGATTGCTTTTTCTAGAAAAAGGACTCTAATGTACATCTTGCATTAATAATATTCTAGTTTGCACATTGGTAATGCATGAGATATTTGAAGGCTTTCTCTAGGAAAAGGACTCCAATGTACATCTTGTATTAATAATATTCTAGTTTGCACAATGGCAATGAAGCATATCCTAGGTAATAATGCAATAATAGTCAATCATAAGTATAAATAGTGATTATTATTGAATGATTTTTTAATTTTTGGATTTTTACATTAAAGTTTATGTAAGTTTATTTATTTCATCTATTGTCCGTACATCTTATATAACCATCTTTTCAAATTTATGTGAGTTACAGTTGGAAACAATAATGTGTGCAAGGGAAATAAATGCATCTCTTCCCTTGTAAATTAATATGCTAGCATCAATATGAGTTTAAGGATGTCTAAAGCATAATGTGATAATTTAGTGGGGGTTAGGCTCAACTAATTTCAAGGTAGCAATTTATAAATATAATATGGAAGGCTGAAAATTCCCATGGCAAGTTGTAACTTATATTGTTAAATGAATAATGTATTTTGTATTTTAAAATTTGAGGAGAACATAATGCATAAGAGGCCCTATCATCTAAGGCTCATGTGATATTGAATTTATGATGATGAATTATTATGAACATGCTGAAGATCAGGTCAAAAACAACACCTTATAATATTATACATATCTTTAAAATTGACTATAATATGCATTTAACCTACAAGCAAGTTTAGATTGACAAAGAATAAGCAAAGAAGCAAGCTAGTAAGAAGCCATACAATTCTTACAAATTAATTCCTTGCATATGTAGTCAAATTATATGGAATGATGTAGATTTTAGGGTTGTGTATGGACATGTACTTAAGATTGTTAGTTTGATAAACTATTTATGGGTTATAATTATTGTTTGGTGGTTTTAGGGATCATTGTTAGCCCATTCTTTATATAGACGGTTATTTTCTGTATGGTATTTATCTTAGCATAATGTAAATTGATAAAGTGTTTTAATAATGATAATAAAATATATTTTTATTTCTTACACCATTATAAGTTTAGAGAGTCATGGATTGATCATGGCTTCTGATAAGTGCTTATTTTTTTATATTTTTAAGTTTATATTTAGTGCATTTTGTTTATTTATTTGATTATTTTTTAATCATTTTTCGTACTTAATTCATTCATATTTTGGCTTTAGGTCGTAATTCACTTATTTGTAGTAAAAGGAACAAATTTAGACAAGTGTGGGACATTTTATAGCAGTTTTGACCAAGTTATGAAGTTACAGGAAAAGTATATAAGCAAGTACACACCCATATACTTACCCGTATACTTCAACATGTTCATGTTTCATGTAAGAAAAGTTATCTTAAAGTTTCAAAAAGTTATACTATCATGAATATGTCTGTGTTTGAGAAGTACACGCTTCATGAACAATCCAATGTTTGAGAAGTAAACACTCATGTACATACATGTGGTTACTCCAGATTCATGGATCTCATGATTTTTAAGTACATGACTAAGTATATGATCATATACTTGCTCATATACCACCTAAAAACCTAAATTTCAAACTATAAAAGGCAAAATTAATAGGCAAAGTAAGAAGAAAACTTAGCAAACACATAGAACATTAAAAAGAATGAATAACAAGCAAGGAGATCCCTTTGGAGTGAATTTTCATCAATCTAAAGTGAATTTCTTAAAGATTGAAAGGGATTCCATTATGTTTCCTTTAATTTTTTGTTTTTCCTTTAGTTTTAATGTAATGTCTTAAATGATTAGGAACTAAACCCTTTATAGTACCTACATAAGATGAATCATGAGATGGGAGGGATTACTTCTTAATTTAATTTATTCTTTAGTTTCATTTAGATTTAATTGTGTGTTATTTATTATTCTTTAATTAATATTATCAGTGTGTTAATTTATATTTGCTTTCATGTAACTGAGATTGATAAATCATTTTTTTGAATTGATCTAGCATAATTGAAAGGAGTTGCATGCAAACATAGATATAAGATGAATTATATCTTTCTAATTAAGATCAAAATTAATATCGAGATTTATAAATCAGATTAATGTAATTTAAGGGTTTTAATTAGAAAGAAATCAAAATACGATTAGTTATTAATAATCTTAAGAAAGATACTAGCATAATTTAGGAATTTTTACAATCCAATGAACTCTAGATTAAATTGAAGTGTGAAGTTTTAATTGCATGAGAAATCCTAGGGGGATTCAAATTCTAAGTACCACTATCTTTATTGGTTGTCTCTCATTTGAATCTTCATTCTAGTTGATCATGTAATTTATTTTATTTTATTGTTTTAATTGAATTTGATCAATCTCCAACATCATAATTTGCTAGACTAGCTAATAAAATGATAGTTAATACTAGCAATTCTAATCTTTGTGGTATTTACCCATACTAGTAAGTGCTATAGGTACATCATGCATTGGAAAAAGAATCAATTAGTTTCTTATAAATATGAAGGAGTTTATTAGTAGTGTTGAGATGGCTATAATTTCATATTGTCACGAAATCAGTATTTCGAGTGTTGGAGAGTATTTGGTAAAGAGTTCCAATCATATTTTTATAGGTAAGGAGAATTGCGGGAAAAATATGTCTAAATAATTTATAATTAGTAGGAAATCTAAAGAGTAAGAAATCAAATCATTAATGTCATCATGTATGATAGGTTAGAAGAGGACTATAACAATGTTATAAATCTATGGGTATTCAAGCCATAACTCACTAATTGTGTGATAAGGGCAAGACCGAAGTTTTAGGTGATGTTTAAATTTTCCCATATGCATTTAGACTAGGTGACAACAAATATGGTTGGATACTTCAATGCTTAGATTAATAAGACTAAATATGTAAATAATTTGTGAATATTATTTTAGCATGTCGTGTAAGCTACACCTGTGTCTTATATGCCTATTTAAGGACCTGTGAATATCAACAAAAGAGAACACAAAATTCTCCTAAACTTAATATGGTATCAGAGACGTATTATCCAGATACCCTAACCACGCTTAAAACCTAAACACAAAACACTATAGTCGCAGCTCTTATTTCAATAGCCAAGCGAAGACTTTGTGCCTGTTGCCCAGTTCGTCTACACGATAGATGATCCTTGCCCAAACAAATCAAGTGATCAACCACTTGAAGTACTGCTTAACGTGAACTATGATGAAAGACAGCAACAATGGGAACAAGACTATCAAGTCGACAGACCCCCATTCTCCTTTTTATCTCATGTCTTATGATATCACGAGTAACATCATAACTACTATTAAATTGAAAGGATATAATTATGATAATTGGGCAAAGTCCTTGTAAAACGCTTTGAAGGATAAAAGCAAATTAGTTTTTATTGATGGAACTATGGTTCAACCTGACAATGACTCTGATGAAGCATATTTTTTTGGTTATGGTGAATTCCATGATTGTTTCCTGGATTCATAATACTGTTGATTCAACTATTCAGCCTAGTATACCATATTTTGATAGTGCTAAGGATTTATGGGATGACATAAAAAAGAGATTTGACATTGGGAATAGACCGAGAATGTATTAGTTATAATCTGAACTATGCTCGGTGAAACGACTAGTTTTTTCTGTCACTGCTTATTACAGTAAATTGCATCCCTTGTGGGACGAACTGGAGGGAAATGAACTAATCCTACAGCGTGCCAGTGGTGTTGCATGTGGTACTCTAGTTCATTTTACCAAGATGGCAGAGAAGAACAAAATCTACCAGTTCCTCATGGGACTAGATGACTCAGTTTTTGGAACTCCATGATCCCAAATCCTTAGCATGGATCCCCTTCCACCAATGAATAGGGTGTATACGTTGGTCACTCAAAAAGAGAGTCATAAGGTCGTGGCTCGTGGTCGTGATGACAAGACTGAAATTGTGGGTTCTGCTGTTCAATCGGCACCAAATTTGTTTTCAGCCCCAAAGCAGATAACAATGAAGTTGCTACACCCGAGCGTCCTACTTGTTCAAATTATGGGCGATTTGGGCATGAGAAAGATCAGTGTTTTGGTTGCTACATGGGTACTCGACGCGGACGAGGAAGAGGTGATCAAGTAGGCAATAGTCGTGGTGGACAGGGCCCTGGAGTTGCTAATGTTGCCCAGGCTACCTATGCTGCTAATGATCAATAGGTGAATGAAGCTTCATCAAGTGCTATTGAGCATTTTGGGGTTCCTGGTTTAACGAATGATCAACCACAATGCCTCCCTAGTTTAATTAAGCCCTCCAAGTCTGGTACCAATAAGCTTTTAGGTTACAATACTTCTAATGAGTGGTTACTTAATGGTGCATGGCACCATCTAACAGGAAGAATTGATTTGTTGACAAATATTGAGGACATTATCTTGATACCGATCGGTTTACCAGATGGAGTGCACACCTCGGCCATCAAACAAGGCTCTGTGTTTTTTAGACTTGATTTTGTTTTGAATAATGTGTTATATGTGCCAAATTTAAGCTGTAATTTAATTTATTGAGTAATTAATATTTTCTAAAAGTTGTTTTGTGAAATTTATTGATAAACGCCATGTGATACAGGACCACACTTTGAGGAGTCTGATTGGATTGGGTGAGCACAAAAATGGGGTCTATGTATGCAAACTAGTTTGTTCTGCTACCGCGCTTGCGATGACTAAGGCTATGTTTGGTTAGGGATTTATTGATAAAATGGGATGGAATGTAATATTATTCCATCGTTTGGGAGGAAGGTTTATAATGGAATGGAATGAAATTCAATGGAAGAGGAGGGTTTCATATTACATCCTATCCCATCCTCAACAGTAAAAATGAGAAACCTCTGGATGGAATGTAAAATGATAAAATTTTTTTCACTATATTATATTATAAACCCTTCTTCCAAGAAATATTTCACTATATTACATTATGAACCCTTTTATTCCATTATAAACCATTCCATTCCATTAAAAATCTTACATCCAACCAAACATAGCCTAATGGAGATACTTCTGTTTTGTGGCATCAATGGCTTGGACATCCTTTAAGTCAGCTTTTACTTTCCCTTCTAGTCAATATTAAGCCTAGTAAATAAAATAAAAGCAGTGTTTATGATATCTGTCATTTAGCTAAACAGACTAGGGAATTGTTTCCTTTAAGTGAGCACAAGTCGACTAAATAATTTGATTTAATTTATTGTGATATTTGGGGACCATATCATGTGTTGTCTTTTTTTGGTGCTCATTACTTCTTAATGATTTTTAATGATTTTAGTCGGGCTGTTTGGGTATACTTGATAGATAAGAGTGAAATTGGAAATTGACTTAGAAAGTTTTGTGCTATGGTAAACACTTAATTTAATAAATCTATCAAAATTATCGGATGCGATAATGGAATGGAATTTGTTTCTAGGCCTATGAAACAATATTAACGTGAGAATGGCATATTGTTGTAGAATAGTTTTATTGACACCCCTCAATAAAATGGAAGGATAGAGTGTAAGCATAGACATATCTTGATTGTTACACAAGCACTCCATTTTCAAGTTCATCTTCCTATTAAATTTTGGGGAGAGTGTGTATTAACAACTGCATATCTCATTAATCATACCCCGGTTAAGTTTTTAGGTGGGAAGACTCCATATGAATGCCTTTTTAATTCTGTGCCTAATTACAATCACTTAAAAGTGTTTGGTTCTTTGTGCTTTACTCATTCTAAACCCCATAAGAAAGACAAGTTTGCACTGTGTAGTAGGAAGTGTGTTTTTCTTGGTTACCCATATGGTAAAAAGGGCTGGCACCTTTATGATTTGGAGACTCATGACATTTTCATATCCCGCGATGTTTGTTTTATTAAAACATCTTCCCATTTGCTTCATAATTGAACTTGTCTCAAAATAACTCATCACCACCAAATAACCATCCTCAGTCAATTGCTTATGATGATTAGAATGATCACACATCCAACCACCATAAACTAAACTTTAACTGATCCTCTCTCTGTCACCCGTCACCTAGCTTTGTTCCCCACCAAGCCCAGTGTTAGGGGGAGTTGACTAAAGGGGGAGTTCTACAACATCTTCTTCAGAAGATAGTATTGTGGAAGTCAATGACAGGAGGAGTAATGAGGAAGTGAATGCACCTGCTATTGTTGAGACAAGTAGGAGATAATGGGAATGGAGACCACCAGCATATTTGCAGAACTACATTTGTCATACTATTGGCACTATAAACCTTAATCTCACCTCTTGAATTCAGTCTGGAACCTCAGGTACTCCTTATCCCTTAGTTAACTATGTCACATGTAACAATTTCTCTCCTACGCATCGAAATTTTTTGGCAGCAATTACAGTTGAAGTTGAGTTGCGAACTTATTAAGAGACTATTAAGAATCCTAAATGGCATGAGGTGATGCAGAAAAAAAATTACAACTCTTGAGAAAAATGGCACATGGACGCTTGAGGACTTGCCACTTGGAAAGAAAGCAATTGGAAGTCATTGGTTATAAAGTCAGATTTAATTTTGATGGCACCATTGAGAGACAGACACGCTTGGTCATTCAAGGAAATAACCAAGTTTCTGTAATTGATTACAATGAAACATTAATTTGCTCATGTGGCTAAAATGGCTAATTTCTGCACGTTTTTATCTATGGCAGTAGCAAAAGGCTAGGAATTACACCAGTTGGAAGTAAATAATGCCTTCTTACATGGGGATCTACACGAAGAAGTGTACATGAAGTTGCCTCCTGGTTTTTCTACATCAACACCTAGGACAGTGTTTCAATTGAGTAAATCACTATATGGGCTCTGATAATCATCTCATAATTGGTTTGTTAAGTTAATTTTAACCTTGCGGAAGTACAACTTTGTTCAGTCACATGCAAACAATACTTTTGTTCACATATCACAAAGGTGGTATTTTTCTAGACCTCCTTATTTACGTTGATAATATTGTTCTTGCTAGGAATTGTTTAATTGCTTGTGGGGATGTCAAAACATATCTAAATTAATGTTTTAGCATTAAGGATCTCAGAGTCCTGAAATACTTCCTTAGAATTAAGATAGCTAGAGGACCAGAGGGTTTGTTCTTGTGCCAATAGAAATATGCGCTTGATATCATTTTAGAAGCAGGCCTTTTGGGTGCAAAACTAGTGACATTTTTGATTAAGCAACATCATAGTTTAGCGCTGGCATAAGGTCCTGAGATTTCTGATCCCAATGTGTCTTGACAACTTATAGGACATCTCATTTACTTGACAATTACGAGACCTGAACTTTACTATGCGGTCTATATTCAGTCACAATTTTTACAATCCCTAAAAAAGGAACATTTTGATGCTTCCATGCTAGTTGTTCACTATTTAAAGAATGATCTAGGCTAGGGGATTTTATTACACAAAGGCAGTGATTTTCAATTGTATGCTTATTGTAATTCAGATTGGGCTGGTTGTCCTTTGACACGTCACTTATTAACTAGTTATTTTGTTTTACATGGTAATTCCTTTATCTCTTAGAAAACAAAGAAATAGGTGATAGTATCTAGATCACCAGTAGAGGCTGAGTGTATAGCTATGGCGACTACAATCTATGAGTTGACTTACCTTAAGTCATTTCTTGCTTCGATGGGTGTTTTCCACTGCCAACTAATGCAATTGTTTTGTGATAACCCTGATGCATTACATATTGCCACAAATCTGGTAGTTCACAAATGAACAAAACATATCAAGATTGATTGTCACTTTGTTAGGGAGCAGCTTGTTGTTGGTAACATTACTACTACCCATGTTTATTCACATCTACATCTGGTTGATATTTTGACCAAATCTCTTATAAAGCAGCAGTTTGAGCTTTTAGTTCACAAGTTGGGCATTCATAATCTTCATGCTCCAACTTGAGGGGGAGTAATAAGACTAAATATGTAAACAATATATGAATATTATTTGGCTTGTCGTGTAGGCTACACCTATGTCTTGTATGCTTATTTAAGTACCTGTGAATATTAATAAAATAGAACATATAATTCTCCCAAACTTATTATAGATAAGGTGTAAACATCAATATAACATTCTCCAATTGATAAATAAGAATAATGATAAACTAGCTTCAAAGATATTTAGAGAAAAAAGAGCAATATTAGTAAGTCGAGCAATAGTGTGACTGAATGTTAAAGAAAAGTTATTGGACAATATAAGTAGAGGTGATGTATTTAGGAATCTAGACTTACACATCAATTTGATGGATTAAATATGCACTTTTATAAGATTGTTATATGATAAAGTATATTTACTAAGTGATAAAGTTTGTTATTTGGTCTATCAATTTGATACTGATTGGTAAAAAATCGTTATACAAGGGTTGATATAAGCCAACACCATGATTACCATCAGGTTATATGACACACAAAGAATTTTTGAAGCCATAACTAAAAGACCTAGCAAACTAAAGTTAAAGGTGTCAAGACTATGTTCCTTAATAGTAAGGATATACGCTATTCTAAATGTGATATGTTAGGATATAATAGGTTTTCTTACAAGAATTGAAACCCATCTTGATATCGTGGAATAATTCTTAATTATTTGGTTTGGTTGTTAAATCATACTACTTACTAATTTTTCTAAATTTATCCTTAAACTTAATGTATTGAAGAATGTATAATATTATCCGTGTAAATAATTATGAAGTTTTTGTTTTGAAATTTATTATAAATATGGTTACTTTTTTGTTGATATTCTTCCATTTTTTAGTTCAATATCTAGTTATTAATAATGTATTATATATACCAAGTTAGATAAGATCAGAGTTTAATGGGTAGGATTATGTCTTTGATTTTGTTAAGATATATGTTATGATATCTTATTATGTAATTTTGGACATTATTTGAAATTGGACTTAGTTGGACTTATGTGAGACTCTTTCAAGATAAGGTTGATTAGGTTTAAAATCCTAATCAAGATGGGATTTAATTGATAGTTTATTTTGGGGATAATGACTATCTAAGGTAGAATTTTTTTTTGGAGATTTGGCTTTATTATGACAACTAGATTGTGGATGTGATTTGGGTGATATATAGGTTGAAGTGTTGTCATTTTTGGTGTAAAAAAATATAGGTTTTGTGTGAGTTTGTAGCTAGGATTTTAGGGGTTATTTTTGATGATATTTGACATTTGATTGAGTGAAGATATTAGTCTATGTGTTGTTGAATTTTCTGTGGAGGATCTTGTGATTTTTTAGACTAAACAATGTGTGATTGTATGGATTTTGCACCTACATTTTCTCTTTTTTTTGAACGAAAATAAAGAGCTATCTTAGTTATTGGCTTTTGAAGGTGGTGTGCAAAAATTACAGTAGCTGGTGTGGATTTTACAGCTCAGATTTCATCAACATTTCAGTGAAGAAACATTTAGTTTTGTTGTGGATTTTTCTGCTACTATGTGTGTGGTGTTTCGATGTTAATATTGGAAGACTAAAGTAGCATTCTTAGTGAACAACTTTCCGATCTATCATTGAAGGAGTTGAATTTATTAGGGAAGTTTTTTTTCTTATCTTAAGTGTATTTGTTTATGTTCTTTATTGTTTAATCACTTGAGTTGTTTATTTCCTATCTTTATTGTCAAATGTTGTTAAGAAAATCCTCTGTTGAGGTTAACATGAGTCGGTCATATTATTGGGAGTGAATTACTTTCACAGGTTGTAAGCACAAGGGATAATGTCAAGGGTTGAGTGAGTCGGCTCAATAAAGCCTTATACAAAACTATTGTCATTAGTGAAAGTATTAAACTGGGTGAGGACCACACAGAAGTAGGCATGGTGTGTCGAAATGCGTTATTAAAGTTCTATTTTTGCGTTATTAAACATGAACTGTGGTCAAATCAGAATTTTTGCAAAACTGAATGCTTTCAGATTTTTAATTGGTATCAGAGTAGGTCACTGGATCAGAAGTTGGTACAACAAGTTGGTGTAGATCCATGTTTCACAAATATAGCTACAAGAGAAGGACCATCAATCATTAGGCCGCCGTTGTTAAATGCTTCCAATTATCCTGGATGGAAATCACGAATGAGGGTATTCATTCAGGCATAGGGAACAAAAGCATGGAACTCAGTATTACATGGCTGGACACATCCGGTGATGACTGATGACAAGGGAGAAGTAGTATTGAATGCGTTATTAAATTTCTAGTGTTGATTCGTTATCTTTGCGCTTAGTTTTTCTATTTTTACCCGTTCTAGAATCAACTGCAGTCGAATCAGAATTTTTACAAAATTGAATCCTTTCGGATTTTTAATTGGTATCGGAGTAGGTCATCGAATCAGAACTTGGTACAGCAAGTTAATGTAGATCCATGTTTCATAAATATGGCTACAATAGAAGGAGCATCAATCACTAGGCCACCGTTGTTAGATGCTTACAATTATCTTGCGTGGAAATCATAAATGAGGGTATTCATTCAGGCATAGGGAATAAAAGCATGCAACTCAGTAGTACATGGCTGGACACATCCGATGATGACTGACGACAAGGGAGAAGTAGTATTGAAAGATGCATCTGAGTGGACAAAAGATGAAGAAGAGAGAGCACTTGGAAATTACTAATTAATGCATTCCATCTTTAGTGTCATTGATGAAGGTCGCTTTTCAATGATATTTCCTTGTGAATCAGAAAAAGAACGTGGGGCACTTTGCAAACTATATTGCAAACTATATATGAGGGATCGAAATCTGTGAAAGCATTAAAACTTTAGATGTTGGCTATGAGATTTGAAGAGCTGAAGATGGATGAGAGTGAAACTATTGGAGAATTCCATGAGAGACTACGTGATAGAGTAAACAAAGCACATCAACTTGGGAAGAAGTTTTCTAACCTGAAACTTGTTAAGAAGACATTGAGATCATTACCTCTGAGGTCCATACTGAAAATTGTAGTCATCGAAGAAGCTCATGATATCATTGAATTGTCGTTGGATAAGGTAATTTGGATTCTTACCAATTTTGAGATGAACTTGTTCAGGGATAAATGAGAGAAAAGCAAAGGGTTGGCATTATAAGCTGAAATTGGTAAACTTGTGAATGACATAGAAGATGAATCTGATGAGAATGAAGATATGGTGTTATTAACAAGAAATTTTAGTAAGTGGTTAAAGAAAGTTAAGAAGGATAGACCTGAGTTTAGGTAAAATAATGGGATCTCATTAAATAGTAATTTCAAACAACAAGCTAAAACTCAAAAGGGTGAAAGAAAAATAAAGAAAATTTAATGTCATGAATGTCAAAGCTTCGAACATGTGCAAGCGGAATGTTCTATCACCTTGAAAAAGAGAAAAGGGAAGTCCTATACTAGCGCTTGGAGTGGGAATGAATCCGAAAGTGAGTATGGTAGTGAAGAGAAATTTGTGAAATGCTGCGTTGGTTGGTTTCTATAGTAGAAGTCCAGTTGCTTGTTTAATAGTAACCGAGAAAGAAGAAACTGATGATGAAACCGTGGATAAATAAGTCCAGAATTTTGAGAAAAACTTAGATGAATCAGTACAAAGTTTAATTTTAGATCTTGACAATGATGATAGTGATTCTGAGGATAAAATTGAGGATATTTACATAGTATATGAGTTAATGTATATAAATTGGGTGCAAACATGCAAGAAAAATGAAAAGCTAAAGAGGGAAAACTCTACCATGAAGAATATCATTCAAAATCTAAAGAAGAAGTTATTATCCAAAATAGATAAGTTAAATAAAACAAAGATGAAGTTGGTCAGTATAGAAAAAAGGATAAGAATTTTAAATGGAGGTATCGAACAGTTAGAAAGGATGCTAGAAATCGGTAAGATTAAAGGAAACATCTAAGGTAGTGGTTATAAAGGTGAATGTTTTAAGTCGAATCATGAGAATAATGGTACAACCAGATCTGTCCAAGGATAAATCTTAAGGAAGAATCGAAGGTTCATACCAACATGTCATTTTTGTAGGGTAATCGAGCACATAAGGCTAAGATGCTATAAGTTATAACAAATGTTGTTTCAAATGACTCAAAACTGAAAATATATACACTCCTTATTAAATTTCTAGTAGCAGCCTATGGTACCAAAGCACACTTGGGTTCAGAAGGGTCAATTTCAGGCTCTTGTAGTTTTAAAATCCATAAAGGCTACTTCTCATAACGGTTGGTATTTTGACAGTAGATGTTCACTTCATACAACAAGAGAAAAGAGCTACTTGTTCGATTATCAAAGTTGTATGGATGGGCATATGACTTTCGGTAATAGAAAGAAGGCTTTGGTAATTAAAAGAGGGGCACCCTATGTGGATGGGCTACCACACGTCAAGAATGTGCTTCATGTTAAGGGATTAAAAGCCAATCTAGTAAGTATAAGCCAACTTTGTGGTGATGGATTATTGGTTAAATTTACAAGTGATGAGTGTTGGGTACTAACCGAATAAGGAGAATACCTTGTAAGTGGCAAGCAATCGGTAGACAATTGTTATATATTACAGGTCACTACTTCTTATAAATTAGCATCATATGATGATAATATAAATCTATGGCATCAAAAGCTTGGCCACGTCAACTATGAGCTTATTAATAAGTTGAGAAAATTTAAAGTTGTGAGAGGTTTGCCCATAATGAAAAAAAAGGATAAGATGGTATACAGTGCATGTCAAATAGGTAAACAGACTAGGGTGCCACATAAAAAGGTTAGACACGTTACATCCTCACTTATATTGGAATTAATTCACATCGACTTGGTCGGTCCAATACAACATGCTAGCATTGGTGGAATGAGATATTTTTTGACTTGTGTTGAGAATTACTCTAGATACACTTGGGTATCGATCTTAAAAGAAAAATAAGATGTGTCTAAGGATTTTTAGGAGCCTATTTGTGCAGGTTATGAATCTAAAAAATATGATAGTGTTGAGAATTTGATCAGATCATATAAGCGAATTTGAGAATGCAAGCTTCAACGATTTATATGACAAATATGGTATCATACAAGAATTTTCAATACCTAAAACTCCACAACAAAATAGAGTTGTAGAGAGAAAGAATCAAACCCTTCAAGAAATGGCCAAATATATTTTAAATGGAATAAATATATCAATGCAGTCTTGAGCTGAAGCAGTGCACATGACATGCTACATATGTAACAGAGTTCATCTCAGAAGTATCTTGAACAAGACATCTTATGAACTTTGGAAGGGAAAGAAACCAAATATAGACTACTTCCATGTTTTTGGCAATAAATGCTACATTTTTAGAGATCAAGAAGAAATCAAAAAATTTGAAAGTAAGAGTCATGAAGGGATATTTATTGGATATTCAATTCATAGCAAAGCATACCGAGTGCTCAATCAAAAAACCAAGAAGGTGCTAGAATTCATAAATGTTGTGATAGATGACGTGTCCCAATTTAGCGATAAAATGGTTGAAGAGAACTTACAGAACCAGTCTTGCGAACTAGCTCAAATACAGAATGAGACAAGAACCAAAAATTGCCCAAATTTGCAGTTGTTTGATGTTGGTGAAGAAGCTACCCAAACAGAGGAGCTGTTAGTTGCTTCGAATGATGAAACCACCAAGACATTTGATGCAGAAATAATTCCCTTAAATAATCAAAACTTGAGAGAAAGTGATTTAAACAGGGATCCTTCTTCAAGGATCAAAAGAAGTCGTATAGTAGAGAACGTTATTGGAGAAGTTAGTGAGAAAAGAAAAACAAGCGAAAAAAGAGTAGATTATTAAGAACTTGAGGGAATTTTATGTTACACTTCTTCATTCGAGCTTAAAAATGTTAAAGAAACCTTACAAGATGATTACTGGACATTAGCTATGTAGGAAGAATTGACTCAATTTGCTCACAATGACAATTAGTTTGGTGCCAAGACCATCTGATGTGAATGTGATCAGAGCAAAATAGGTATTTCGTAATAAAACTGATGAAAAAGGCAATGTGACTAGAAACAAAGCAAGGTTAGTTGCTTAAGGTTATTCTCAGATTAAAGGAATAGATTTTGATGAAACTTTTACACCAGTGGCAAGACTTGAGTTAATTAGACTACTTTTGGGTATAACATGTATAAAAGGCTTTAAGCTCTATCAAATGGTTGTGAAAAGTACATTCTTGAATGAGTTTATACAAGAAGAGTTACATGATGAGTAGTCAATAGGTTTTATTGAATCAATCTATGTTGATAACGTTTTCAAGCTAAAGAAGGCTATGTACGGTCTCAAACAAGCTCTAAGAGCTTAGTATGAAAGGCTCACTCAATATCTCGTCAGGCAAGCCTATGAAAGAGATAATGTTCACAATACCTTATTTCTTAAAAAATTCAGATCTAATTTGATGATTGCACATATTTATGTTGATGATATTGTATTTGGTTCTAGTCATCCAAAGATGGTGGACGAATTCATGAATTTGATAACGCATGAATTTTGAATAAGCTTGGTAGGTGAATTGAACTTCTTTTTGGGTTTACAAATTAAACAAGATAACGATGGTATCTTTGTATCGCAAACTAAATATGCAAAGAATTTAGTGAAGAAGTTCAAATTTGAGAATGCTCAACATGTTAGAACTCCTATGAGTGTATCTACGAAGTTAAACAAAGATGAAAATGGCAAAAGTGTTGATGTCAGTTTATATAGGAGCATGATTGGTAGTCTATTGTATTTAACTACAAGTAGACCAGATATATGCTATAGCGTTGGAGTATATGATAGCTATCAAGCCAACCAGAAAGAGACACACTTAAAAATGGTAAAGAGGATTATCAGGTATATTAGTGGTACTTCTAAATTTGGTATTTAGTATACATGTGGCTCTACTTCCTATCTAAATGGGTATAGTGATGCAGATTGGGCTGGAAACTTAGACGATCAAAAAAGTACTTCAGAGGGTTGTTTCTTCTTGGCTAACTATATGATTTTGTGGTACAATAAGAAGAAAATTTCAATCTCATTGTCAACTGCAGAAACGGAATATATTGTTGCAGGTAGTTATAGTTTGCAACTTCTTTTGATGAAACATATGTTAGAGGATTATGGAATTGATAAAGATGTGTTGACATTTTTGTGTGATAACAGAAGTACAATAAATATCTCGAAAAATTTGATTCAACATTCGAGAACAAAACATATTGATTTGAAGTATCATTTTATCCGAGAGCTAGTAGAGACCAAAGTGGTCTCTCTTTCATATGTGTCTACTGAAAAGTAATTGGTTGATATTTTTATAAAACCACTTCACTTAGTCAGGTTTGAATTTCTTCAAGGGGCTTTGGGACTATGTGCATTACAATTTTGATGTATTTAGTTAAAAAAATGGGGAATTTTTGAAAGGGATTAAAATCACTAATTTGTTTTTTTCCTTTCATTTTAGATACTACCAACTACAAACCTATTCCCTCCTTCCTTTATTTTGTATTTTGGTTTTGTTGCTTCCCTCTTTCATAATAGCTTAGCCTTTCTCATCAATTTGGATTCTCTCTCTCTCCATCGATGACACCCACTTAATATCTCATGGTTTTTCAGTTTCTGGTGTTCAAATAGGTAAGACAAAACATCAAGCTTCTTCTTTTGTTGTGGAGAAGTCACCTTCGACACTTATTCCCTCCACTGTCGGCCCTACTCGACATTCTAGTTGACTTCAACTTCATCCAATGCATGGTAGAACAATTATTGGGGTTGGGTCTTCTTCAAAAGTGCCTATTGATATTCTCGAACCCTTCTTTACTCAGGACAAGTCATCGGGACATGAGAATGTTAGATATAAGGACGCTTTGCATGTGCTATCTTCTCTAGTAGAGGATTCTGAACCTGATTCTGACAAGGTGAGGATACTATTCCTAGTTCTACAATTATGTCACCACCGACTGCCCCTCTTCATGCTGCTTAAAAATTGACCAAAAATTTGGCTCAGAAATCAGTCCAACCACCTCGCTGAGTCTCTCTAATCAGAATGTCAGTAGATGATGATTTGTCCTATACTTTTTACACTTCCACTACAGCACAAAAATGGGACTTCATTGCAAACATCGAGTTAGTTTTTGATTATCTTATAAATTTAGATGAATTTTAGCAATTTCATTTGGATGTTTTGTTAACTGAAAGAACCTTGTTGAAAGCTGCATTATTGCCGTAACACTTTGATTCTACCTTGGTGAAAGAATTTTATTGTAATTTGGATAAAGATATATTGACTGAACCTACTTTGTGCTATCAATTGGTATATGTGAGGGGTAGATTGGTTCAATTTGACCCCGAAAGGCTAAACTTTTTTTTGGGGTTTAATAATCAGGCTGGTGATCATATTTATGATGATGATTGGACTATGACAAATGAGATGATGGCAACTGTGTTAACTGGAGGTAGATTAATAGCATGGCCATCTACTTCAGTTTTGCATGCATTTGTGTTGATACAAAAATATTTTTTGATCCATAAGCTAGTGTTAGCTAATTAGTTATTTAGTATGCATGTTGTTTCTGTTTATCTAGCGTAGGCTAAGTTAGTGTATGCTATTGGTATTGGGGCGAAGTTTAATTTGGGAAGACTCATCATTGATGCAATGCTTGCAATTGGTGATAAGCCTCATTCATTGTTATACTTTCTGCACTTAATCACCTAATTTTTATGTGCCAATGGTGTTCCTTGATTGACTTCAAGGGTTTTTGAGCTAGTGACATTGATGATTATTTTGCCAAAGATCTTGAATGTGAATAAACAAGGTCGGATGGTGGATTTGCCCTACACTTCGTCTAGTCCTTCTGATGCGTCAACTTCTTCACCCATCAATCCTCACGCTACTCTGTTTAATGAAATTGATCTAAGCGGGGATTGATGCCCTTCATCAACTAAAATAATGGGTTTTTAGTTTTCGGCTAATTCCTGATTGTGCTTTTTGGCATCTTTTGTCCCAAAAGGAAGAAAACTTAAGTACTTGCATTATTGGACAAATAAAAAATTAGGGTGGTTCTGCCACCCCGAAGTGTATGGGTTTATATAAGGATGATGATTTTCCTAACTAAAATGGGGCTTATTAAAATCTATAAGAGTCCTTTGGTCCCTATAATATACATCCTTCATGATCGTTCTTTTAATCTCTTCTTAGCACTCAACTCTTGAGATTCCCTATTATTTTCTAATGACGTCCAAGTTGATGTGTCGTCTACCTTATGCCCAGCTTTTTTTTTATAATTAACATAAAAGAAGGTGAAAAAGCCTTGGACTAAAGAACTAGACTAATTGCCTTCCCGACAATGACGTCAAAAACTTGATCGAGCTTTTTCAATATGTGTAAGTTTTAATTGATTAACCTCGATAATCCATAAGAGCACGGGTCATTCACGTAGTACCTAAGGTGTCAATCTGAGAAGGGATAATCTAATCCTAAAATCTAAGGCTAAAATAAATTGCAGAAATTCAAAATGTAACAAAACTTAAATCAATTCAAGAGTCAATCACGATAATATTAACAATTTGGTAATTGCAACATACAATTTAGTAATTGCAACACACACTCAAGAATCAACCTAAGGGACTACTAATCGAGAGATTACCTAATTTATAAACCCTAATCAGATTATAGAAGTTACAATTTCTCAATTAACAACCTATCCAAAATCCTAATTAGATCTGAAGTTGTCTAATACACTTTTAAAAACCTATACAAGATCTCTCTTCACATGATTTACCGATTTGATTTAATTCTCATTATATTAAATTGCCTAACTCTCGTTAGCCCAATTTAATTATTTTTCACTCGATTCATCCTCTCAGTTTATCACCGAATTATGCAATTGCAGAAATTAAATCACAATAAATCCACTTAAACATAAACAATCAAATTTCATTAAATCGAAGATAAAACCCCAAAGGCAGTTTAGAATATCATCAACATCCAAAAATCCTATCATCGACTATTATTCCAATTCCATACAATAATAAAATTGAAAACACCATGAAATACAAATGTGAACGGATGAAAGCAGGAAGCGACATTAAGAAACTCCTGATCCACGAAGTACATCGAGTCGGCTTCTTCTCCTCTTCTCTCTTCGTTCTTCTCTTTCTCTATATTTTGATAATTCTCTCTAGGGTTTATCTGAAAGTGGCTAATGTAAAGTTCTCCTTCTTCCTCTTTATCTTATTCTTTAAATACCTTTTGTGTTGTGAGTAGTCCTAGGATTTTTTCAGGGTCCAAAAGGTTTAAAAATCCCTTGAAACTTGACGTCTGTTAGTGTCTGCGTGTTTGCTCACACATTCGATCCTTTTGTCACGATCGTGGTAAGTAGGCCATGATCGTGGGCTATGTCTTGTGCTTCTGTCAGGATCGTGGCAGGGCTAACTCCAATGCTTCTATCATAATCGTAGGCTATTGTTTCGACCCTAGAGTCTCCAAAACTTCTTCGTTCTTCGTTCTTCGATGTTGACCCTGAAACACTAACAAACACATCAAGGTACTTAAAAAACATAATAATTAAGCTTAAAGACTTGTACTAACCCATAAAACTCTTAAAACATAAATGATTAACAAACTAACACAATTCTAACCTAAACACCTACTAAATGTGTAACAACCCCACTGCTATAAGGAACAAGCCGGAACATCTTTATGACATTCAAGTATATACCCTATAATAATGGCGTGTTAACTATCACACTTTCACTTTATCGCATGCTAATTTATCCCACTTAATCATGGCATCTACTATCATATAAGAAAGTCACCAAATTTTTTTTTACAAGTTTCCTCTTTTCATTTCATAAATCTGAATGTACATACATTGTAGCTTTCAAAAATTTGTATATATACATCATCATATCCTAATACAAAATATACTACATGAAAGAGGAAATACAAAAGATCTAACTAAATTTTTCAGTCCAGATGACCGACCTTTGATCCATATCTTCTTCACAAAAGTACAAGAATTAAGCTTCTTGTACAGTCTCTTAGTAGTTAGAATCCTCTCTTAGTCCTGAAATGTCAATGTGCAAATTTTGGGTAAATTTTACAAACTTAGATGAGGTAACCATCATCAATGGTTCACTCAATTCATGTAAGATATCATTTCACATAACAGATAATTCACATTATTGCATTTTTACATATAATATCACATATCACATTCTCATTTAAGAGTTAGACAATTGCATTTCAATCAATCAAACATAATACAAATTATATGGAATGCACATGTGATTCTTTTCCAATTATTACGTTGTTGTAACCGAGTGCCTAAAATGTCCCGTATTTATTGTAGATACCGGGCTTATTTATACTGTCCCTTATCCGTTGGAGATACAGGGCTTATTTTATATAGTGAGCTTTGGCTTTTAATCACATTTAGAGCTTTGAGCTCGTTTTCAGTGACTACTCAGGTCACAACTCTCATTATCTAATCATACATTCATGTACGGAATGCATCTCACAATCAACCAATCAATTCAAGAAACAATTAATTCTTCCTGTTCACATACAAGTAGCACTTTAATATCTCATCCATACATTACAATTATCAGACCTTCGTGTCCAACTTTCAGTACACAACATTACACATGTATAGGATAAGTCAAAATAGAATTTAACACAACAGTAATTGAGTGAGACTGTCTAGGTTACTCACCACTGGCTTCTAAAGCTATTGCCTCAAAGTTTTGGCAACGTTTGGATGTTGACGTTCCAATTACTCCTCAAACATAAGCAATATACACAGATCACACTTTAGCACAATTATAAGTATTCATTTATGCACATGTATGAATATGAAATATATACAATGCATGTTCATGACAATCCCTAGTATCTTTCCATTATTCTTGTCACATAATCATACATATTTCCAAACTACATAAGTATTATTTATACTTACGGTTTATACCTCAATAAAACCATAAAAATCAAAATTCATAACTCATTTCTTCAATTCAGATTTTTCCTAAGACA
>JAOTJB010019333.1:0-10943 GCA_027123815.1 Erythroxylum minutifolium
GATACACCATTCAACCCCCCTTCTTGTGTATCTAGTTTCTTGAACTTAAAGATTTTACTAACGTGTGATTTACTTCATACGTATGACCATGTCAATTTCAGTTATCTCTATAGCATTCAATACATCCTCTATCCACTTCTTCATATTGAGGTAGATTAAGATTTCAATGGTGACATTGATGTTGTTGAAAGAAAAAGTTAACTATAAAAGAACAACGTAAAGATCAGCACAAATATAGGATAATAGCTGTACTCAAAGCCATTATATAGAATCTATATCGAGAATCTAATAACATATATTATGAAACACCTTTGGGCTGAATACATAATATATGTAATTAGACCTCCATACAAAAGTGATCAGAGTACAAGTCATCAACTCCCATGAACTACTACTTTTGGGCGAATAGATCACTTAAGCAACTACTTTCCTCCATCTAATTCCTTTATGCTCATCTCAAAATCTTATGTAAGGCCAACACTTTTGGGCAGAATAACCAAATATAAGATTAGAGATATCCCCTAACATGCAAGCAGAACAATTTAAAATATTGACTCGAAAGGCCACTTTGGTGACTACATCCTCATCGGTACCTAAATGGTCCACAAACATAAGGGATATATCGTTATAATATCCTCACATTCTTTATGGGCATATGGCATGTGACAATGTAATATCAATAAATGCAAAACCTAAATGGACAGTCTTATTATCACACACTAATGCTTAAGACAATCTCTGAAAACTTTACGTGAGACTTTCGTAGAGAAAAATCTCATTAAAGTGACTATCGTGTGTCATCAGGCACTGAATCAACTACCCGAGATATGAGTACCTCATGTATCTCCCTTATGGCAAGTTTGTTGCACGAAAATTCACTAAAAGTGGCTTTATAATGTCTTAATTCCTTTTCTGAGTGACTATCATGCGATCCCTAACATTGACCTTCAGACCTGAGACAGAAAAACTTGAAGTATCTCCCTCATGTGATGTCCGAAGTATGAAAATTTGCTCGAAAGCTTCTTTAAAACGCCTTAATTTCTTTTCCTAGAGTTAAACTTTAATTTATTACTAATGTAACAAATCCAAAAAGTGGAAAATATCATTTTATAAATTTCTCGGACCTAAAAATTGATCCAAATAATCTCAGGGCACCCTTAAGGAAATCTAAAAATTTTTGGTTTTTTCCTTAGAGTGGGTTGACGTTAAGAGTGCCACGCAAGCGCCTATTGTAGACATGCCAAGTGCTAGCCAGGGGCTTGCGGTGCACCCACTCGACAAGCACCAATGCTCTTGCAGCTAGTGGCGTGTGTGGCACGCATATCGATGTGCCCAATCGTCGTGGCTCAACACTGTCCACACACTTGTCGCCAACTATTAGGTGCATGCAAAGCATGTGGTAAATTTTCTGCCCTTTGGGTGGTACTGTGCACCATCGAGCACCTTTGCCATATGCACCCGACGCTCTTCGTCGACCCTGACCGTTTAAGTAATTTCTAGAAAGTTTCAGGCTCATTTTTCAAGCTCCTAGGCTCACCTGCACCCCGTTTCTTAAGGCTAAACACTTTTATACCAATTGCATGCAATAATAAGCAAGAAAAAACCAAAAAAGGAAGTTAATTCTTTGAGAACCTTATGGAGAAAATTAAAAAAATCTTCATTTTTAACCACCCGACCACATCACCACTCTGATACCACATGTAATACATGACAGGACCTTAGTTACGTGTCTCGGATCAAACGTGAAAGGGAAATAAACAAAGAAAAGCATAAAATACCTAATTTTGGTTCCATAACTTCAAACGAGCTTTTTGAAGTCAAAACGAGTGTGAATCCACTGTCGTCTTCACAAGAACTGCCCACCAGGATGCAGTAAAGCCTTGCTACAACTTTCTCAAAATGTAGGCTCTCTTAGCAGATCAGAGAATCTTGATGCTTACGAATGACATGAGTAACTGTAGGAAACATTAACCTTTATATATAGCTTCCATATCGGGCTTTCCTATCATAGGCCCGATATGGATCTGGTCTACACTAATCGGGATTCATTTTCCTCATAGACTTTGCAAGATCTATGAACTAATGTATGCTAAGCGGGTGAAAATGTGTAAACTGAATGAGAAGCTAAAGAGGGAAAATTCAGCCATAAAGGATGTCATTTACGACCTAGAGATGAAGTTGTTGTCAACAATAGATGAACTTGATGAAACAAAGCTAAAGCTGTTCAATACCGAAAAAGGAATAAGAATGCTGAATGGTGGTATTAAGAAGTTAGATCAATCATTGGAAATTGGTAAAAACAAAGGGAACTTTCAAGGTGTTGGTTATAAAAATGAATGTTCTTAGTTGAATAATGAGCAAAATGATGAAGTTAGATTTGTCAAAGAAGCAAGATCAAGTAAGCAAGGAGAAATCTCAAGGAGGAATCGAAAGTTTATATCTACATGTCACTTTTGTGGGGTAAACAGGCGTATACGGCCAAAATGTTACAAATGATATTTCAGAGGGCTTAAAAATAAAAATATAGACACTCTCCTATGAACTTTCTATAGTGGCCAACGTTACTAAAGCATACTTGGGTTAGAAAAGGTCAATTATAAGCACTTGTAGCTCTTAAATCCATACAGACTACTTCTTATAATGGTTGGTATTTTGACAGTGGGTGGTCACGTCATATGATAGGTGAAAGAAGGTGTTTGATGGATTATTGAAGTTGTATGGACAGTCATATTACTTTTGGTAATGGGAAGAAAGCAAAGTTGATTGGTAGAGGAACTCTTTGCATGGATTGACTACCTCACTTCAAAAACAAGCTTTATGTGGATGGTTTAAAAACCAACTTGGTAAGTATTAGTTAACTTTGTATTGATTGGTTGTTATTTAAATTTATTAATAATGGATGTAAGACGTTGAAAGAACAAGGAGAGTGCTTAATAAGTGACAAAATATTGGTGGATAATTGTTATATGTTATAAGCTATTACTTCTTACAATTCAGCCGCATATAATAATATGTCTCTATCGCATTAAAAGATTAATAAGGTGGTAGAAGAAAACCTTCACAATCAGCCTAAAAAATCATAACAGAGAAATAATGAAGAAAAAATAAGAAATTGTCCAGATTCATAGTTAGTTGCTGCTAGAAAAGAAACTAGTTAGATAAAGGACTCATTTGTTGTTTCTAAGGGATTAACCAATAAACATCTGATGACAAAGTTAAAGTGACGAGGAACAAACCCAAGTTTGAATTTCTTCAAGGGGCACATGGACTGTGCTTTATATTTGTGAAGTGTATTGATGTACATTTTTGAAGTTTATTGATGTTAGTTATTAAAAAAAAGAGATTCGAAGGAGTTAACATTTAGGCTTTTTGAGTTTTTAATTTATAGGTTTTCTAAGGTAGTGATTAGTGTGTGTTTGGATTTTCCTTACTTGTTGAATAGTAAATTTGATGTGAAAATAAAGCTTTGCTTCATAATTTGAGAGTTTTGCTTCTCAATTTTGATTTACAGAATTATGTTGAGAAAATCTTAATACTTGGTTGGAGATCTGTAAGATGATTCAAGTTTTCTATGCTTTGGATTTTTCAAGTTTTATTTTGGTTTCTCTCTGAATTATGGGTTGTACGAGTTTGGGAAATATACTTTCATATGGTTTATGTGAGGGGGAGATTGATTAAGTTTGATTATGATTTATTGAATGCATTTTTGGTGTTTATGAATTTAATCAGTCGTATATGGATGGCTTCGATGTGAGTAATGATATGTTGGTTAGTCTTTTGACTGGTGTTAAATTGTCATTTTTGGCCTTCTGCTACTGTACTAAGTGTTTATGATTCTTCCACCACACCTATTACTAATTTTTATGCCTCCTTATTTGCTGAGATTGATCGCATTGAAGACATTCTTTGTTTTTGGCATCTTTTTGTCCCAAGGGGAGAAATTTGGATGTTTGGATAATTGTTTATTTGGGGTAATTGTTTCTTTAGTTATTTTCTAGATATTTTTAGCTTATGTGAAGTTGACAACTATTTATGTGAACTTGATGTGAGTTGGAACTCGATGTTTGATTAAAGGGGAGTTTTTAGTTATCTTCATAAGGGGAAGTTCTCATATGTGACAAATAATGCCAAAGGGGGGGGGAATTGTTAAGATATTTGTTATGATATCTTATTAATTATTTTTAGGTATTATTTGTAATTAGACATAGTTGGATATATTTGGAATATCATTATGATAAGTTATCAACCTTAGGTGGGATTCTTTAATCAAAAGGTTGTATGAATGATAAAATCCTAACGAAGATCGGATTTATTTAGTATAATATCACCATATCTTAACAAGGATAATGTGCAGATTTTTTGGTGATTTTGAAGCTGTCTTTGGAAGTTTATTTTGGTGATTTGTGTTATCTAAGATAGTTGGATTTTTCATGGATCTTATCAATCTTGGGCAGCAGCATTTTCTCTATTGGTTGCGTGAATTTTTTGGGCAACTGAATTATTACTTTTGTGAGGGAAAAAATGAAAGAAAATTAATCAATTTGTGCAACTACGATTCTTTGTTTTTGTGTGAGCAATTATATGCTCTATTGAGCTATTCTTAGCAGTCGCGTTTCTGCATATGTGGGTGAATAATTGGACTATTTCTTAATCATTTTTGTGTGGAAAAATCGTGTAGTAAAGTGATAAATTGTGTGGCTGTATTTTTAGATGTTTCGGTGATGAAACACATGTTCATTTGATAAGTTTTGTGGCTACTATGTGGGGATGCTTTAGTGATTGTTTCAAAGGTTCACAGTAGAATTCTTGTTGGAAAACTTCTTATGGTTTCGGTTTGATGAAGTTACATATTTTGGAAGGTGTTTTTATCTCAAGTGTTTTCTTTGTTTGTTACTTTTGATTCAATCACTTAAGTTGTTTTATTCTCATCATTATTAAGAATCATTATTGAAAAAGTTCTTTGTTGAGGTTAGCACGAGTTGGTTGTGTTATTGAGAATGAAATACTTTCATTGGGTGTGAGGACGAGTGGATAGTGCTAGGGATGAGCGATGTCGGCTTAGTAAAGCCTTTTGTAAAACTATTGTATTTCAGTGAAAGTGATTAAGCTGGGTGAGGGCCCTCAGAGCTAGACACGGTGTTTCAAACTATGTTACCAACTATTGGTTATTGATTTATTCTTTGTGTATTTAATTTTTTTGCTTGCAATTTTCTAAAATATTGACAGTTGATGACACAAATGCTTTGCATTAAGCAACCGAAATAGACAATTCAAAGCAACTGAGGCAAAATTAGATTTTGTGAAACTATATCCTTCGAGACTTTTCGCGTAGTTTTACGACTAGCAAAAGAATTGTTTCTTTGGTAACAACTAGCAACAGAGGACCAGGAAGGACTCCATTAGACTGGGCTGTAAGGTTGAGAATTGCTTTAGGTTCTGCAGAAGGTCTTGCTTTCTTTTATAGTTAGGTCAAAAGGGTAAAATAAACCCTAATGTTTATGCTAGTGTCTAAAATGGACTCTAACATTTTAGAGTGTTCAAAATAAACCCTAACATTTTCAAAACATTCAAATTGAACCTTAGCATTTGAAAAATGTTCAAATTGAACCCTAACCATTAACGATGTTAAACCACTGTCAGTTATCAGTTGACGTGGTGGCGAAACTTTTATTAACATGAGTTTTCTTTAAATTTTTATGTGGGACCCACCATTTGTGAATGTTTGTAAAGGAGGCAGGTTCCAAATTATTTTATAATGCTGCATTTTCCTATTGGAGAAGGAAAACCTAAAAATCAGAGCCATGCAATAACATTTACACTTAGGGAAACTCTCCAAGCTTTTAACATGAATCAACTCAACTTAAAAAAAAAACCCTAACATTTGCAAAACATTCAAATTGAACCTTAGCATTTGAAAAATGTTTAAACTGAACCTTAACCACTAAGGGTGTTAAGCTACTGTTAGTTATCAACTGACGTGGCGGTGAAACTTTTATTAACATGAGTTTTCTTTAAACTTTTACGTGGGACCCAGCATTTGTGAATGTTTGTAAAGGAGGCAGGTCCCATATTAGTTTTCCCATTGGAGAAGGAAATCATAAAAATCAAATGCAATAGCATTTACACAAGGGGAAGCTCTCTAGGCCATTAACATGAATTAGTTAAACTTTCACAAAAAAATAAACCTTATCTAGTTATCAAGTATCAACGTAAGAGCTGAATCTGATTATTCGCTTCACTTCCACAGAACTCGTGGTAGTATCAATAAGGCATCTTATGGAATCAACTTAAGCGAGACATCTTTGCAGGTAGCTTTCTTTTAAGCAATTATAAAGAAATAAAGAAATAATGAACATGTTGAAGCATTCATTTTCTATTGGCATTAAACATTCTTTCTTCACCGTAATTCATGATTATCTTATATGGGTTTCAACTCAACTTTAGGGTGAGGCAATATCACTCACTATGAGTATAACCAAGTTGGAAAAGGTCGAGATGTAGGGCTAAACCAAATCTCACTGTTTGAAGAGTAGCTTGTGTTAATGGAGAGCAGATCCTTAGTAGAGATATCTACTATTTAGGCCATGGCTTCAATTTCTTCCGCATGTTATCCTGCTATTATACAACAATTAGATTTTATTATAGCTCAATAGTAATTTTTGGAGTATCTATACCAATTACATGATGATCAATTTTGCAACTTCTAAATTATTATTCTTAATATTGCTAAAATTATCTTAATATTTTATGATACATAAAAATAATTAAGGCAATACTGATCAACTATGAATGAAATCATGATCCTAACATTTTGATATGCATCTTCGGTCTCTCCATTCTTTTACTTGCTTGGAAGATTTTACTAAGAAAATTTTGTTACCGTTATCATGCAGTTGATTGTCCGTACACTTTATGCTTACTTCTATGGCAAGCTTTACTTGTCGTTAAGTGGCTTGGAGGGTTTTATAACCAAGGTAGTAAGGAGTATGGGGAGTAATCCGTTGAAATTAGCCATAGCTTCCCAGCCTTTGGTTCAGATTGGTCTTTTGGTGGCCTTACCCATAGTTATGGAAATGGAACTAGAGAGAGGGTTTCGAAGAGCAATAGGTGACATAATCATCATACAGCTTCAACTTTCTGCAGTCTTTTTCACGTTTTCCCTTAGGATAAGAGCTCACTATTTTAGGCGTATCATCCTGCATCATGGTGCAAAATATAAAGCCACTAGGCATGGTTTTTTGGTCTCGAATTAGAAATTTGCAAAGAAATATAGGATGTCTTAAGAAGCCACTTTGTAAAAGGGTTAGAGGTCAGGATATTGCTTGTATGTTATTTGGTAAATGGTAAAGTAGTTACAGATTCAACATCTTATATACTTCTCACATTCTTGATATGGATCTTGGTGGTTTCTTGGTTGTTTTCTCCTTTTATCTATAACCCATTAGGATTTGAGTGGCAAAAGCTTGTAGATGATTGGGATGATTAGGCCAAATGGATTAACAGTAGTGCTTGTATCAGTGTACCAACATATAATAACCGGGAGTTATAGTGGGAAGAGGAAATGGAACATTTGCAATACACTAGCTTTGTAGGACTTTTTTGGGAGTTCGTTATTTCATTTTGTTTCTTTATCGACGGGATGGTTTATCACTTAAAGACCACCAAGGAAAGTGATTTTGGCAGAAGAGGAAGATAGTCTGAAAAGGAAGAAGAGAAAGGTAGCGTTATAAAGTGGGTCCTATATTTTTTTAAAAATCCACTTCACTAAAAGTTTTGCCACATCAGCAGATAACTGACAGTAGTTTAACACCTTTAGTGGTTAGGGTTCAATTTGAACGTTTTCCAAATGTTATGGCTCAATTTAAACATTTTGCAAACATCAAGGTTTATTTTGAACCCTCTGAAACGTTAGGGTCTATTTTAAACATCAATATAAGCGTTAGGGTTTATTTTGCCCTTTTGGCCTCCATAGTCACAATAAAGCTAAGTTATTTCATGGGACCTTAAAATAATCAAACATCATTTTTGATCGCTCGAGCTATGCATGCATTTCTAACATTGGTCTTCACCAATTATTCCTCGCACCCTCTTTCGAGAACAATGCTGGAACCCCTCTCCGGGCGGGTCAAGGGCTCGACGTCCTACGTGACATCTGGACGCGTTCCCACGAGGGAGGGATTCCCCACCAGTGATACTGAAAACGAACAAACTCATTTAATTTACCTCCGTACAAAAATTGAGATAAATCAAAAAAAAATTCAATAAGTGTTGACCTCGGGAAAAATGCGTGGTGGGATCGTAAATTAGGCATAGACAATAAAAGTAAATCAATCAAGAGCAAGAATTTCAGAAAAATATTTAATACACAATTTAATAGATAACAAATATTTAATTAAAATAGCTAACAAAGAATTTCATATGATTTAAATTTTTTTGGAGGGTAAACATAAATTCCCCCTATTTTTAAAAATAATTCCATGTCCAAAAATAATCCAAACATATTTAATTTGATAGTAAAATCAAAAGAAGACATTTTGAAAAATCAGAAAAGAAAATAAACGAAAATAAAAAAATAAACAATTGGGAACGGATGTGAGAGAGTCGCGACTCGCGGTCGTTCCAGCGTGGGCGAAAAGGGAGGGCTCATGATTGCGAGCCCTCACACAAGCGATGCGTGCGCTTAAGGCGCGCGGTCGCGATCGCGATGCTGCTGCTGCTGACCTAAAATTTTTTTTTCCAGAAACTGATTCGAAATTCAAAAATTCCTATCTTCTTACACAGAACTCCAAAAATTTCAAATTTGGTATCAATAAAAAGCTAAAGGAAAACTCTACAACTTTTCTGAAGGAACCAAAAACCAATTTGGCCTCTAAAACCCTCAAACTCCATTGCAAAAAGTCTACCTTATTAAAAAAAAATGAAAAACACTTAATAGCTTCAGAATTCTAAAAAATCTAACTTTCCACCCTAAGGTCCAAAAATCACATACTTCATATCATCATAAAGATCACAAGAGAATTCACATCTTCCATGAAGACTTCAAGAACAATTTTAAACTCCATGAGGGTCAAAAAGTCATTCAAAGTTTCTGCTCAGAAAATGCAGATTTTGGTAGCGTCTGTCCTAAATTTCAATAAACCATATCTTTCAACTCCCTCATCCTAAGCCAATACATGATACCTCATTGGAAAGCTATGTAAACCCTCTATAACTTTCCAGAAAACTACTTAACTCAATTCACTCCACATCAGCCCAGAAATTGGCTCCAAAACACAGCAATCCCAAATCATTCAATAAAATCTGCAGCAACCTCAACATTTCACATCTTTCAATTCCCACATCCAAAAATGGTAAATGATACATCAATAGAAAGATCTAAAAATTCTCTACATTTTTCCAGAAGACTACTTAATCCAATTCACTTCACATCAGCCCAGAATTTTACTTCAAAACACAGCAACACATTCCATTCAACATCATCTGCAGCAAACTTCAACTTCCTCCTGATACAAGTTTAAACAAGATACCTTGAGATGATTTCAATGAATTAAAGGAATACCTTACTGAGTCACCACTCCTTTGATTATATTTTCCCTAACAATGAAAAACCATTGCTTTGTATTTCTTCACCAATTCATACACCTATTGGAAAGTCTTCGAGTTCCAAATTCTACTCCATTTTAGATTTCAACCCTTTTTAAGTACATAATCACCAAATACGACATTGGTATGATTAGTTAGTGAGATAACAAATAAAACTTGATACAAGATCTTTGACAATACCCTTTTGTCTTAACTCTTTTAATTCTCCTGTAGGATCTTTAAATAAGACTTACCAAAACCTCTACTTTAAGTGTCAATAAGTACTCTCCCTAACTAGGAGTTTCCCTCATTATCCTCTTAAAAAGATAAAAATTATTCAAAACCACTACTTCACCTTCCAAGTATATGACCACTAATCCCACTTTCACCTTAGTTAGAATCTGATCAAATATGAAAAATTACTTACACTTAAAGACCCAAACTCATAACTTGTCTCTTTTAAACCTAGAAATTCAATCTTACTAAATCTTATAGGCATAGAGTAATGTCCATAGAACGTTCTCTTCTAGCCTTTTGCCTTTAGAACATGTTCATCTCCATATCCCCTTCTTATTAAATCTACATTATCCTTCTAATGGAATGATTCATTCCTTAGTTCTTTTATGTTTCTTTCTTGGGCTCTAACTATTATATCTGATTATGCAAACCTTCTTCAATTTGCTCCATTTTTTAGCTTGAGTTCCTTCTGCGATTGCCCATTGAACTGAATGCAATCTAATACCAATTTGATGTAGTTAATTTAAGGTTTAACTTGAGGATTAGGGTTTTCAAATTGTAGCAAGCATTAGCAAATATGAGAGAAAGGTAGTAATATTTGTTAATTACTCAACTCTTTCCAACATTTTATTCAATGACTATGTTAACCGTTGATGATTACCTAATCAAATGATTGCACATGTATCAATTATTAACTAAAAACTGCTCTTCAGGCAATGTCGTCTCTTCTTTTTGTTTATGATCTAACATACTAATATGCTTCCTTTATCTTCATCTCCGTTCACTTACTCTTTCTTCGTGTTATTTCTAGCTCACTTGTCATTTTTCATTTTTTTCCTTCAACTTAATTCCCATCAAGTATTGGTTGACAGCTTCATGGTGGTGATAGGGTGTAACGTAACAGAAGGAGAGTGCTTTCATGAGGAGGAAGAACGACGAAGATAAGGGTTTAGGGAATCAAAATTTGAGATTTTTTAGATAATAAGAGACTAGGATAAGAGAAATAATTTATGATTTATTTAATCCAGAACTTTTCGATATTTTAGTATATTGATCAATAATATTGATAGTCCAAAATTTATTGGTATAGTCTAATAAGAAATATACTATATTTTTGCATAGTT
>JAOTJB010019341.1:0-10943 GCA_027123815.1 Erythroxylum minutifolium
GAAGTAAAGACATTAGGATAACAAATAGGAGGTAGAACCAATAAAGATTTCTTTTTTGATTCATCCCTGAAGTTGAATACCTCATTCAAGAATTGTTTTTGATCAAATCTGTAGGAATCAATAAAAAAGGCAAATCCCTTATACCAAATTTGGCTCGATTATTGATAGAGTGAATAGATCTGTCATTTCTTGAAGTCTCTCTTTTGATTCAAAATGCTGGTGTAACGTGTACCCACCCCTATTCTGATCATGATCGAGTCTAATTTGGGTGCTAACTTGAGCTTGGATCCAACTAGAGGTCCGACCGAACTTAGTGCTACTCGACCTTAGCTTGCGCCCAACCGAGTCCTAGGCAGGCCAAGTCAGATCGATCCTACTTTTTTATTTTTCAAAAAATTCCAATGTGTAGTCCGTTACACAAGCTTCAGTTACGCATCTAAGATCGAACGTGAAAGATAATGAACAACAAAAACCCTAAAAGTGCCTAGTTTCAGTTCCATGACTTCCAACAAGTTTTTCGAAGCGGAAACAAATATGATTTCGCGACAACTTTCATGAAAGTTGATCACTAGAACGTCGTTAACTTCTTTCTATAACTTTCTTAACACGTGAACCTTTTCACGAAATAGAGAATCCGAATGTTCATGAATTGTTTAAGCAGCTGCAAGAGACCTTAATCTTATATATATAACTTTCATATCAGACTTTTCCATCATAAGTCCAATAAAGGTCTGACTCATACTGATTATTGTCCATTTTCTTTGTCAGAATTCAACTCATTAATTCAGATCATTTATCGGATTACTTTATTGTAGGGTTAGTCATGGTTGCATGCATCACATGCATGCGGATGCAGCGGAAGTGTTAGAATCAAGATTTCGACACCATGACAACCCGAAAAACACAATATCATACATGTATGCAAGGATATGTAAAAAACATGCAATATAAAAACATTTTTTACCTTTGTTTCTTCTCCTTTCTTATTTTTTCTCCTTGTTTGAGTTGTTGCAAATACCAAACCATTCCTTAATCACCCAAGAACACGCAAAGAAGGAAGATGAAAAAATGTGTAAGGGTTTTAGAACACCAAATTTGATGAATTCTAGTAGATGTTCAAATGGGTGATGGTTTAAGGTTATCTTGCATGTATGTTGATTTATACAACAATTGCATAAATTGCATGAAGATAACTCAAGAACTCTTTTCACTCTCTCTAAAACTCTTCTAGAACCCTTTCTCCATCATTTGAGTGTGTAAGAAGTGAAAGAAGCTCATGTACATAAGTGTATAACTTACTTATATATCATTTCGTGGCCTCTGTCACGATTGTGGCTCCATGATCGTGGCATGTCTCCTTCGGCCACGATCATGGCTTGCTTAAAATAGGTCATACACACTTATTTTTCATCCTATCTTTTATGTGTGTGATCTTTAGGTTCTCAGTTATTTTAGGCACTTGAATTAACTTTTAATTCAATCAAATCATGAAGGGTTTCATGATACTAATTTATCGGAATATAAGTGGATTAACACACAAACTCTTCGATAGTTAATTATCCAAATTATGAACCTTTCCATATACAATTACCGTACAATTCGTCCTTTCACTATACTATATCTTACTTAGCTCGGAGTACGGGCTATGTGTCAACTCTCACTAGATTGACTACGTCACATTTAGACCAAGTGATATTAATTCTTATCTTGGGTTCTCATTACTCTTATATGTCATCGAAGACCCTATTCATGACACATAACTGCTCTGGCTAGAGACTCCCGAGTAATGACCTTGACAAGAGGCCGTGAATATCATCACCTTCTATCAGGAGTGGCGAATCCTTTATTGGCTACCCAATTACCTTCGAATATAAATAGCTGTACCCAATCACCACCCTAAGAGCAACCTTGTCTTGAGGTAATAAGGAATGATGTCAAAGCACATGATTCATATCCAAGATATCGTTGAGTACCTCAAGTCTAAGGATATTTTCACCATTGTTATGATGAGATTAATCGTTGACATTCGATAGATCATCCATATGATAATCTCATAGCGGGTCATCCGATGTACTTACTACCCTTAGTAAATATCCACATATTAACTCTAAACATCTCATGCTTACAGTTTATGAGTTCCACTGCTTGATCAAATTAAGAAGTATAATATGTGTTAGTCTGTCTGGATTAATAATGTCATGTCTTATTAATCCTATAATTCGGGATCATTTAGATACTAACATAATTGCACATGATAGAAATCTTATTATCACGATCTCATCATGATTTCCTTCATAATATGTTTTATGACATGGATTTCATTAATTTGATTTAAGATCAATATCAATTCATATATAAACGAATATCAAATCAATGAAAAATGCCTTTCACTTTATTAATCAAAATAAAGTTTGTACAAAAGTGATAAAGGTAATTACCTTTAGAGCACTATTCTAACAATCTCCCACTTGTATTAAGGCCAATCGCCTTTGTATCTAATACCATAGGGGAGTACATAAGAATCAAATTTTGCTTGAGGAAGTGGCTCAGTCAAAGGATCAGCGATGTTCTGATTTATGGGCACTCTCTCTATCTTCACATCACCTCTATCAATTATCTCCCTGATTTAGGTGATATCTCCTGAATATGTGTTTGGACCTCTAATGAGACCTTAGTTTCTTGGCTTGCGCAATAGCTCCATTGTTATCACAGTACAACAATATTGGGTCTACTATGTTAGGACCACTCCAAGTTCCATGACGAACTTCTTGATCCAAACAGCTTCTTTTGCCACTTTTACAGCTGCAATGTACGCTGACTCAGGCGTCAAATCTGCAGTCATCTTTTGTTTGGAACTCTTCCAATTGACTGCTTCATAATTCAGTGTGAAAATAAAACTTGACTGGGATTTGGAGTCATCCTGGTCAGATTGAAAACTGGCATCTGTATGCTCGCTCACTACGAGATCTCCATTTCCATATATCAAGAATATATCCTTAGTCCTTCTCAAGTACTTTAGGATATTCTTGACAGCCACCGAGTGACTAATAGGAGTGCATTAGATATGTTTTTATAAGTACTTAGCATGTGTTTTCTAGCATAATTGTTGTTTATTGTTCTAGTTTAAGATTCATTTTGTATGTTTTCATTAAGTTTGATTTCCATTGTTGTTCTTGTGTGTTTGATGCTAATTGAGGATAAGAATTGCTTATTTTTGTGTAGGAAAGGAGAGGAAGCAAGTTGGAGGATGAACAAGAGAGCATAGAAGAAAACACAAGAGGTTCACACCTGGGATTAATTCCCACGGATGTGGGAAATCAAGAAAGAAATTTTCTACCTATAATTTCCACGCTCGTGGGAATCATACAAATTCTTACGGACGTGGGAATTGAAATCTGAGGCAATCTGTGAGGCTTCATTAAACCTAATTTTTTGGACTATATAAAGAGAATTAAGCTTTCATCTTCAAGAGAGACGATACCTACCTATAGAGAGACCATCCTTAGATGAAGAACACTTGTTTGGAGCATCAAGGAAGGATTGAAAACAAGGATCATCATCAAGATTGGGCAAAATAGCACATCAACACCTAAATTCCAGATTTTGGCAAAGAAGAGAAGGAGTTTTCTTATTTACTTTCTATCACTTTAATCTCTTCCTTTCTTTGTAAAAATTGATTATTTGAATGTTGATACTGTTATGGAGATCATGTTAGGCTAATTTCATATTATGGATTTCTTTTCTATTATTTTGTCAAAACTCATGTTTTGTTGAATTGAATGAAGTGTCTTTGATAATTGTTGTTCTTAAATGTCATCTTGCAATAAATCGAGAGAGTGAGTAAGATGAAAATCATATAGGATTGTACAACTAGAGTTGGCAACCTATAGACTAGCAATTATTATGTCAATTGAATAATTAGAAGAGAGATCTCAGTTAGTCAATTGATCGCCCATAGGATATTATAATAACTAGTTGAATCGGTAGATTCATTGGGTAGGTTGAGAGATCATTCAATCGATTCCTGTAAATTCAATTAGGGATAAATATTTACACCTTGAGAGAGGGAAATTAGTACATTCAAAAATCTAGGATGAGACACAATTCAATTAATGAAACATGAGGGAGACAGAATAAGGAAAAAGTAATCTCTAGCATTTAGATCCTTGAATTCAGATTTTCTACAATTGCGGTATTGTCCATTGCTTTCGTTAGTCTTTTAATTTTAATTAAAATTTTCTAGATTAATTGCATTAAACAAACTTATTTCTTAAACAAAGTCTTTTCTAAATTAAGTGGTGTTTGGGCATCAATCCCAATGAGATCGATATCCTCTCTTTCTAACTACAAGTCACTACCCGTTCACTTGCAGTTGAGCGTAAAATAAGTAGATATGCTTTACAATCCATCAACAAGTTTTTGGCACTGTTACCGGGGATTGATTGTTTTCATTTAGAATACTTTGATTTAAGAGTTTTGATACGTTACCTTATGGACTTGCAGGTGTATGAACACAAGGAGCATACGGAGAAGTTATTGAAGGCGAATTCCCTAACATTAAGAAGCACAAAAGAGACATAAGAAGGGCAAAGCGCTTAAATTTCTCAGATCAAAATATGGCTGAAGAAGGAGAGCAAGGAGGACCAGAAAGAACACTCATGGATTTTATGAGGCTAGGGTTGAGTCCTCAAGGAGTAGCGAGGCCGATAGTTCAAGCAAATAACTTTGAGATAAAGCCAGCGCTACTCAACATTCTTAAAAACAGTGTGCATTTCTACGGGTTATCCAATGAGGATTCAAATGCCCACTTTATAAATTTTTTAAAGATCTGTGGCACATTTAGATTCAACAAAATGTCTGACGATGTAGTGAAGTTGCGAATATTTTCATCAACATTGAAGGATCGGGCTAAAGCATGGTACAATTCTCTAAATCCAGGCCAGATTACAACTTAGGAGCAATTTGCTCAAGCATTTCTCGCAAAATACTTTCCTTTAACAAAGACGACAAGGATTATAAAGGAAATAACCAATTTCCAACAGAGCGACGGAGAATCTCTCTACGAAGTTCGGGAGCAATTTGAAGAACTTCAAAGGAGCTGCCCTCATCATAACCTCCCGAAGGAATTCCTGCTTCAAACATTTTATAATGGAGTGAACCTGAGCACAAGGGGCATAATTGATGCAGCAGCTGGAGGTTCATTAATGGCGAAGATGGTAGAAGCAGCACATGATTTGTTAGAGGAGTTGGCAAGCAACAGCTGCATGTGGTCAAGTGAGAGGAGTAGAGAAGGATAAGAGCAAAAAGGTATGATACCTATTGACTCAGTTACAGCCTTGCAGGCTCAAATTATAGTCTTGACGAAGTAGCTAAACAATATGCAAGGGGCGTCTACCTCAGCAGCTAAGGCAATGTAAGCACAATGCGAGCTGTGTGGGGAGAACAACCACAACTTAGAAAACTGTTTCTTATTGGGAACTAATGGGACTAAACAGGTAAGTTATCTGGGCCAGCCACAGTGAGGTAATAACCTGTACTATAGCACATATAATCCGGGGTGGAAAAACCACCTAAATTTTTCTTGGAGTAATAATAATGCAGGTGGCCAGCAAAGACCATAAGGGCCGCCACGATTCCAGCAAGATCGAATCAGATCATTGGACAGTAAAATAGATAAGATGATGGAGGTTTTAGGAGCCAAACTAGCAGCATAAGAAGAGAATCACAAAAGAATGTATGCAAGCCAAGAGGACAATAAGTAGAGAATGGAAGCAAAGTTAGAACAAATTTCGAAGAATCATGCATCATCCATCCACAACCTAGAAACACAGGTAGGATAATTAGCTAACGCATTATCTTCACAAAATGTAGGTAGTCTACCAAGCAATACTGAGGCAAACCCGAAGGAGAGAATCATGGCCACTAATCGAATAGAGAACAAAGAAAGCAAGCATGAGGAGAAAGGTGGAAATAAACAAGAAGAACAAAAAGTAATGGAAGTCCTTCTAATGGGACTAGTAAGTGAGCCGAATAAGGAATTTCAGCTTGGACTTGCACATCAAATTTTTGCTCAATGGAAGCCATCTTTAAGGGAAATAACTCGGAATTCTAAGGAAGAGGAGTTAAGTAAAATAACAGATATAACAAATTAACTCCAAATCAAGCTTACGTTAAAGAAGGCATTGAATGAAGAGGTTATCAATCACGTATCAAGAGAAAATCTGCATTTAGCATAAAAGGAAGAAGACCCATAAGACTTTTTCACTCCGTGTAGTATAAATGGAGTAAAGATAGAATGCATATTCACGGATTCGGGAGTAGGTATCAATATGATGCCGTATTTATTCAGTCAGAAGTTGGGTCTAGAAGAGCCAGTATCAACTAAGACATTAGTAAAGACAGCTGACAGGATGGTACATTTACCAAAGGGGATCATTAGGAATGTGAAGTTACACATTGATAACTTTGTTTTTCCAGTGGACTTTTACATATTGGATATTAGTAAAGATAAGGAAACCCCCAATGGTTCTCGGGCGACCGTTCCTAACTACTGCTAGTGCAATTATTGATGTTGATGTGGGCGAGTTAATATTGAGAGTAGGGAAAGAGCAGTTAAGATTCGAGGTGGTAAAGAAGAAGTATGGTTCCACTTTACCCTTGACGGACATCGAACCACAAGGAGGATGGGAAAATATTGAGGACCCCGAAAATGCATTCAGAAAGAAACGAACATGTAGGAGAAAGTGAAGAAAGGAAAACAAAAATGAAGGTGGAGTCCAGAATAAGGCAGCCCCAATGCAAAGTTTGAGATCAGTTTGTGTACCGTTATCATTCTGGCCATTTGATCCACCATAAGCAAGAACGAGAGTCGAGCTACCGACAATAAAAGAAGCGCTGCATAGGAGGCGACCCATGGACATAATTATCTTTTGATTGTTTCGTTTGCTTATTTGTTTGTTTGAATTGTCGGGTTATGTTCATGGTTGAATTGGTTTTGATAGATGTCTATGCTGATTTTTGTTTCATTTCAATTGTTCTGCCTTAAAAGTTCTTGTGGATGATATGATCTCGATGTTTTTGTAGGTGTTGGAACCATGGAGAATGAAATTACACTTGAAAGAAGGTTTGGAATCTTGAGGAACACTAATTCCCACGTTCGTGGGAATTGGGGGTGATTCCCACGGACGTGGGAATCCTCTCCAGAAAGTTTCTGGAGAGTAAACCCACGATTTTCTGGAGAAGAATCCCGCGCCTGTGGGAATTCCATCCGAAGGGGGTTTTAAAATTTCCCCCACCTTCTTTCTCTCCATATCCTTTCAAATTTTTTGCACTCTCTCTCTAACCCACGACTTTCTCTCTTCTTCCTCTAAAAAACTCTTCATTTTTCAGCTAGATTCTTGGTATGCTTCTCATTCTTTTTTATTCATCTTATATTTCTTCACTCTTTTCATACATCAATCACTCAAAAACACCAAGGTTTAGGTAGGAATTGATTTTCTCTCTCTAAAATATAAATTTTACTCTCTCTCTCTTATGTTTGTCAGATTTTGTTCTAACAATGGCTCTACTAAGGACAAAGAGGGTTAGAAAACCAGTTGATGAACTCTGACTTCAAGTTTCTGACGAAGGAATACCTAACTTAAGAGCCACTTATTGGGCCCCATTTTCAATTTACTCAGAAGAAGAAGGTGTACGTTTCGTGATTTTAGAAATAGAGCACTTATTACTCCTAGGTATTTTAATTTTGAAGTTTAGAGAATATAGGTGTGAGACGTAGACTTGAACAATTAGCTGCAAATATAGGGTGGAATAGATTTGTTTGGTGTGATGTGCCCATTTCTGCCACTCTATCTATAGAGTTCTATACAACAGTTAGATATAATTCTAAGATGGATTTGTTTTGGTTTAGGCTCAGAGGCAATGTTTTTAAACTCGATTATTCCGTCTTGTGTAAACTATTTAGCTTGTCAAATACAAAAGTTTTAGATGACCATCTTGATTTTGATGTGGATTCTTTTTGGACTACTCTCAAAGGTGGAACTCATTTCGATTCACGTAATGCACCAAACTCTCTAATCAGGAGTGCTGAACATTTGTTGTTACATAAATTTATGTGCTTGACTGTGTTTAACAAAATGGAAGTCAACAAATGTTTAGCTAAAGAACTCTTCTTTTTATGGTGTATAGACAGAAAGCTTAAAATCAACACACTGTATAGGATTCTTCGATCATTAGTGAGTGTGATTACTAAATAGAATACATCTTTTGGGATGGCACATATTGCCTCTGCTTTAGGTACATTCTACAATGTTAATATGGCAAATCTGCATATTACTCCTCACGACATGTTTGATATAGTTTATTTGAGACGTGTTGAGATTGTGGAAGTCCAATCTATGGAACTTTGCAATCCTCAAACACGCACTATAGTGAAGATCAAAAGAGACTCCAAGACAGATGTAGACCAACCTCCATATCTAGAGCAGCTACAGAACCAGAGGAGGAAATGGTAGCAGAGGAAGTAGGGGAACCAGCGGCGACCAATCGTTATCAGTCGATTCTCAACCAAATAGCTGTAAATCATCAACAAATAACCTCTCAGCTCGATGATTTCAGCAACCAAATGCGACAGATTCACAAGGAGCAACGCAACTTTAAGAAGAGGTTCCTCAATTTCTATCGAAGGAACAACTTTGAAGCTCCCTCGCCACCAGCATCGGAATAAGCTTTTCTTTTCCCTTAACCTTTTAGATTTTTGTTTGTCACTTCGTGAGTGTGAATGCATTTTCATTTATATGTATTTGATTTCATATTAATTGTTAACATGCTATATCTTTTATGTAGTTCAATTTCCTTAAATCGTGTTTTGACTTCATTATCTTATGTTTGTTCTCATACCATTCGTTGTTTAATTTCTTTTGTTCAGTTTAACTTCATTTTCTTTTGTATGGTTTGATGTCATTTCCCTTTATTTGGTTCTTACTTTGTCACATTGAGGACAATGTGAAATTTTAAGTGTGGGGAGGTGACATTGACTTGCTGAATTGCATTGTTTGCATTTTTGTTAAATAGGATGCATATTTAGGCATATTTTATGTGATTTGTGTTAGCAATGGAACCATATTTAAATCATTTTGATAAATACTGTCATGAAAATTCGGTCATATAGTTGGAATTAGATTGAATGCATGCTTGAACTCAAATTAGGCCCTTTAAGTAGAAAGTGAACCATATAGAGTGATGAAACATAGTTGGTTGCATAAGCTTAGTCACAAATTGTCATATGAACACTGAGGTAGTGTAGAGATGCATAATGTGTTTTCAATTGAGCTAAAGTGAGGATTGAGCCATATGACTTCATTTATAGTCATTTCTTTTCTTTTTCAAGTGTTACTTCCTTAGGTTATTACCTTCAGAACTTGCTTTGAATCAGTTTAAGTCTACTAGATGCATGCTTAATAGAGATGATCTAGGCCCTTTTTTGTGTTAACCCTTGGCTTAAATGACCTACCCGTTATTACCCTTGTTACCCCCATTGAGCCTTAACCATTTGTTTCTTAAGAACACCAGAAAGTTTAAAAGGCTTAAACCCTATTATCCAATCCTTTCACAATCTTAGAAGAGTATTAAGTAAAACGTTAGATGGGATTGAGTGAAATTTTTACCGAGACAAGTTGAGTATATTTCAACCGATGGACTACATTGTATAGAGTGCTAGTTTTGATTCATAGTTCTTCCATATATGAAGAAAAAGAGAGAAAAATGAACAAAAGAAAAAATATGAAAAATGAAAAAAGAAAAGAAAAGAAAAAGGAAGAGCAAGTGAGTAGCATCAATAAGTGCATAATATTGGTTATATTGGTATACCTAGGAATATGTTTTGATTATCCCAATTGTATTCACTTCTTACTTTATTAATGTTTATGCTTAACCCTCTTTCCTCTCTTTTGATCCACCTTAACCCTTACCACATTACAACCCTAAATAAGTCCTTTTGATCTATTTACACATGCAATCATTGTAGAGGAGAATTGTCATATTAGCAAATCTATGGTAGTGTAGTTTCCTATAGGAAGTTTGAGAGAAACACTAACCCTTAAACACTTAACCAAAATGAGTGAAAACTGTGAGAAAAATTCATTTATTCATCTAGACTTACCTTTGAGTGATTGTGCAAATCGTGAGTTTGCTTGTGTACACCAATGAAAAAAGTATTCATGATATATGCATTAACTTGATATTTGAGTTAGCTTGAATTTTAGGGATTGTGTGTTTTGATTTTTTTGAAAATGAAATGGTTGAATTGATTGGCTGTATTTATTTTACTTGAGGACAAACAAAGATGTAAGTGTGGGGATGTTGATAGGTGTGCATTAGGATATGTTTTTTATAGGTAATTAGCATTTTTTTGGCATAATAGTTGCTTATCATTCTAGTTTAGGATTTAGTTTGCGTGGTTTCATTAAGTTTGATTTCCATTGTGTTCTTATGTGTTGTATGCTAATTAAGGGTAAGAAATGCTTATTTTTGTATAAGAAAGGACAGGAAGTAAGTTGGAGGATGAACAAGAGATTATAGAAGAGAAGACAATAGGATTACATCTGTGTCCAATTCCCATGTTCGTGGGAATTAGGAAAATTCCCACGGATGTGGGAAATCAAGACAGAATGTTTCTGCCTATAATTCCCACGGACGTGGGAATTGTAATTTGAGGTAATCTGCGAGGCTTCATTAAACCTTAGATTTTTGGACTATAAAAACATCATTAAGCCTCCATCTTCAAAGGAGACGACACCCACCTGTAGAAAGACCATCTTTGGGTGAAGAACACATGTTTGGAGCATCAAGGAAGGATTGAAAACAAGAATCATCATCAAGATTGGGCAAAATAGCACATCAACACCAAAATTCCAGATTTTGGCAAAGAAGAGAAGGAGTTTTCT
>JAOTJB010019349.1:0-10943 GCA_027123815.1 Erythroxylum minutifolium
ATAAAATCACCAATCATTAAATACAACTTCATTCAATTTAATAAAATAGGACTTCTAACAAAATAGTTCAAAAGCAATCCCTAAAACACTCATGGTCTCCATAACATCATCAACATTCAAATATATTATTTTACAATAGAAGAAGTAAAATTGATAAAAAAATTGAATAAGGAAACTCCTCTTGTTTGCCAAAATTTGGAAACTTTGATGTTAATATGCTATTTCCTCCAATCTTGATGATGATCATTGACTTTAATCCTTCTTCAAGGCTCCAAACATGTGTTCTTCACTCAAGGATGGTGTTTCTATAGCAGGGTTTCGTCTCCCCCTTAGGATGGAGGCTTAATTATGGTTTAATAGTCCAAAAACCTTAAGTTTAATAAAGCCCCGTGTATTGTCTCGACTTGTAATTCCCACGATCGTGGGAATTGACATGATTCCCATAATCGTGGGAATTTAGAATAGATGGAATCTTTTTTTCTTTTCTTCTTTGATCTCTTGCTCAATCTCCAAGTTGCTTCATCTTCCTTCCTATATAAAAATAGTCAATTCTTACCCTAAATTATCATCAAAAATAAAAGAAAAACAGTAGAAATCAAACTAAATGAAAACATACAAAATGAATCCTAAACTACAACAATAATTAACAATTATGTAAGAAAACACATACCAATTACCTAGAAAAACATATACTAATGCACAACTATAAAAAATGAATAGAAAATAAAGGGTTTATAATTCTAAGTCTCCCTTTTTATCTCTTATCCAATATTTTTACAATGTAGAGGTTTGATCTTATATTCTTTTGGATCTTTTGATAATTTCTTTTCATTTTTTGCTTCTCTGGATCAAAATCACCCCTTGAATCACCTTTCAAAATCTTTGAATGTCTCTCCATGTATGCTCTTTTATTTTGCCTCTGAATACATTTTTACAGTAAATTTTAGGATTTTGGGAGATACACAATTTGATACGTGGGTGTGTACTAGAGCATGCATGACCCAAAATACCTAGAATTCGCGATTCTTCATGACCTAAAAGAAGTATACAGACTTATGCACGACTATGTATCCCTTCTTTGCTTTAAATCTTTGTTTTAATTTGTGTTTTCATCCAAATTCTCTCTTTTAAGTTGGTGAAGGCAACTATAACCTATAAACACACTTACAACAAATTAAATATCGAATATACAATAAAAGTATAAAATACCAAGCAAAAATACATGAAATATGGGGATAAATATTTTCAATTTACATCTATCACATTCACAGTCAGTTTGACAATGTCAGACTCTATAGTAGTTAAATCTGGTCTAGCATAAATAAACATTGTCCTTGGTTAATCTGTCATTTTTTGTGATTCTTTAGTATCAATTTAACCTCCCAAGTCCTCTATTTGTCGATCTTGCTTAAACTCTCTCAGTTATGCTCTATGAAGATTTTTATGAGATGTTATTTTGATTTTTTAGATCTTCATTCACTAAGTTTGTTAAAACATTTCCAGTTATAAACTGACCAAAGAGTCATTGTCTGCGTAAAAAAGAAAATTAAAAATTTTAATAAAATAAAATAAACTAGAAAACAAAATTAAATAAAATAAAGTAAAAATGGGTAGACTAATAAAAGCTGGTTTTTCCTAATATTACTAACCCCCAACAATGACGCCAAAAACTTGATTTACTATATTTTATACTTCTAATAATTTTTCCATGTTAAAAACTGCAAGTGGATGACTTAGTTATAGTTAGCACAGGCAAGTATAGGTGAACTCACAATGACTGTAAGTATGAGTAATTACCTTTTTTCTATTATCTAACTGCCAATTTAGATTTTGAATTTAATTAAAAAATTAAACTAAACAATTACTGATGACTAACCACTTCATATTACCTATTATTTGCATTATAATCAACAAATTGTTAGCACCATTGAACTTATCTAACCTTAATTTAATTACAAGATAAATTTTTTAGGAAAATGAATAAAATTTCATTAATCATAGCAAAACCATTCCAACATTACAACATTGCAACAATACAATGATAATAACAAGGTCATACATTAGTTATCTATCTAACAAAAGGGATATAATAATAACATTTTTATAGATTTACAAATGCCATCTATTTTTTCATTCATTAGACAGGTTATTGTGAGCATTCTTGGCTACTTTTACAACCGTAGTCCAATTGATTATGCCCTCTGCTAGCTAGTTTCTGCTTACTTTTTCACCTCTGTAAATTATTTTGTTTCTTTCTTTCCACAGGGAATAGATTACTGTAATGAATGCAATCCTGAAAATTACTCCATTATATTTATGTATTTTAACCAACCTGATGATCCAAATCAGTGTTTCAAGCCAATCATAAGTTTGGGAATATTCCACAAACTTATGCATGATTTTGCTCTAAACTGATTTGGAATACCTGCATTGAAAAAACAAATTCTCTATCTTCTTCGTCCTCTTTGCACATCACACATGTTTAGAGTCTACTTTTAATAACTAGCCAGGTAATCAGTGCACCTTTAGGGTTAAGTGAGTCTTTCCATAAAAAATCAAACCAAGGAACATTCTCCCTATAAACTTGAAGGATCTAATATCAAGATTTATTAGTGAACACTCATTTAGAGTCTGCTAGCCAGTTCATACTATCATCTCCATGGCAGGGAGTGATTTGGGGGGTATAAACTCTAGTAAGGAGGTGAAGCCTTTGAAATTACCTAACCATAAACCATTCTTAATGAGTTAAGAAGCTTTAGCATTAAGAGGAATTCTATTCTAGAGGTGAGGGATCTCATTCTTTCATACTAATGGATTGTATTATATCAAATTATCATACCAAAGCCATATGCTTTCTCCATTCCCCAGCATGTACTTTAAACAAGGGTATACAATGTTCCTCAAATTCAGCATATGAATGAAACTCCATGAAATGTCCCTGGTAATTTGCAATTACCAGAAGCTCTGATCTCTAAGATAATTTCCATGAATCCATTTGATCCATATAGCATTCTTATCTAAGTGTGATCTCTGTATCCTTTTACAAGTAAACGCATTTTACATTATAGAAATTGATGTAATCCCTAATCTCCTTTGTCATTTTGGAATTGTCACTTCACTCGACTTGATTTTAGTCCCTTTTGAGTTTCCTATTTTTCCTAGCCGTAGAAATGCTTTAATAATATGAAAAAGTTTGTTAATTACCTTTTTTGGTAAGATTATATTTTTTGTCCAGTGACTATGCATGGTAGCAAGTATAAAGGTGATAAGTGTTACTCTTGCACCAAATGCAAGGAACATATTTTGCTAAGCATTAATCCTAGACTTGTACTTCTCAATAAGGGTATATAATCATAATACTTAGGCTTAGCATATGAGATAGGTACACCAAGATATTTGAATAAGTAGACTTGAAATTCTACTGATTTCATTTACATTTCTGACATCTCTTAAACAATACAAGTTACTCTTTCCTGTTTTAATTTTCAAGCCTAACCACTTATAGAAAGTTTTAAGAATGTCTAGTAGAATCTTAAAAGTCTGCACTTCAGTTCCACTCATTAGAATAAGATCATTTGTAAACATCAAATGTGTGAGTTTGGAATCATTACACTTATATAGGCTGTTTGGTTGAGGGTAACAGGTATTCTATTACCTATCTATTCCTAATAATTAACTATTCTGTTGTTTCGTTAAAACAAAGCTAACAAAATGACTATTCCTATGATTAATAATTCTCTAAGTTAAAGGAATAGATAAAGATTGTATCAACCTGTCTTTACTTATTCCATGCACATCCGGAATAGGAAAATACATTTTGGACGAGTTTGTCCCTCTCCTCCCACCAGAATCGTATTCCCCTAAACCAAAATCTCTCACTCACGCCTAGTAGCTCTCTCTCCCTCTTCACTGTCTCGTCTCTTTTCTCCATTTTTTCGTCCCGTCTCCACTTTTAAAATAGCACTAAACCCACGGTGACCCATTATATTGCCTAGTTTCTAAGCCTTTTCTGGCACCAAAACCTACAACACATTCACCTGCAGACGAATCAACAATGCCGAAGCTGCTAGAGGTGGAGGCGATAAGGAGAGCCATAGAGTAAAACTGCTTGAGTAAGAGGATCAAAAAGGCCATTGTAGCAAATGACTCCAAAGTCATCGATGACGTGTCTCCGTTTAATTTTGGAGGTCGCTTTCGTTAGTAAAACCCCAATATCAGCTCTTCGTAAGGGCAATAATGTAACATCCCAGCTCTTTGTAAGGGCAAGAATGTAACATCCCGTTTCTATACTAAGGGTTAGAGCCCAGGGATATTGTACATGAAAAATATTATTGATAGATTTTAAAAATGCATTTCATATTCATGCATAATATTAGCATGCACATACACGTAATTGTTGAAAATTGCTTAATGATGTTTTACGCACCCATTTAACATTTTCAGGTATAAATGATTTTTATTGAAGTGATTATAATGTGAATTGTGGATTATATGTCTTAAAAATTGAGTTGGTGTGTATAATTAGTGATTTAGAATTTTTGGTTTAGGAAATTTTCTAAATTTTTGGGTATTTTTGAACTAGGACAAATGTCAAGTGATAGTACAATTGATGAATAGTAGCATAATTAAGTATCAATTGGTAGTAGAAATTATTGATAAAAGAAATTAAGATTTAATGACACATGTCATTGAAGACTGGGAAAAAATTAGAACAGAAATTGAAATCAAATAAACTAGTTATTAAAGATGGGACCAAGTAAAGCCATAGGAATAAGACATGTGGCAAGTGACATGCAACGAAAATGATGAGTGAAAGACCATGAGATGGTCTTTCACTCATCATTTTCGTTGCTTATGTTTGTTCCCTCCTTTTCTTCATTTTCTTCATTCTTCTTCTCTTCTCTCAAAGCCACAGCATTTTTCTTCTCACAACCCAACCCCTTCATGTTGATTTTTATCAAAATCCTACACGACCACTTCAAGATCCTTGTTATCTCTTCATCTTGTCACAAGAAAAACCTAGTCTCTCTTTCATAAATGAAGATGATCGTGAGATGTTTGGGAGCTAAGGTTTTTTAAAGACTCTTGAAGAAGCTTTGGGTAAATCAAGTAAGTAACATATTAATCTTCATGGCTTTGTTAAATGAAGCATATTTGATCATAGTTTAGGAGGATGAATGATCATGAAAAAGATGTTGAAAATATGTGTAACGTGGGTGAACAATGGACATATCAATGTTTTTCTTTTATGTTTTGGTAGGTAATAGATTATGGAATGATATAATGTTGGATTAATAGAGTAAATAGTGTTTTATATATGTTGGAACGTGGGTAAGGAAATGAACACATTGATGTCTTGTTTTTATGTTTATAATGATCAATATTTCATAAGTTGTTGTAATGATGAGTTTGAAATAGAAAGATCATTAAAGATGGTACAGGAAAAAGTGCAGAAAATTTGATAGAGAATAGGTTTTATGTTCTGTTTTCTTGGTGTATTAAGATGGATCTCTTTGGGTGTTTTGGAGATGAACTAAAATGAGTCTAGAGGTAAAAAAAAGGGAGTAATGTGGTTTCTTGAAATAGGAAGAAGATGATAGTTAGAAGTGAAATGAAAGTGGAAATTAAGTTGAACATGTGCAGAAAGTTGATGATGAATGTATATATGTATATGTTCTATTTTAGTGTTCATGATCAATCATGGACTATAATTTGTTTATGGATGATATTGAGCTGTAATGGAGTTAAGAATGATGGGGAAATGATGAGTAATTAAACTAAAAATGATAGACCAAGCATAAGGTGTTGAAAGTAGTAAGAAAAGAGTTAAAAACATGGAAAATATGAATGCAATTGGATACATTTTGGGGCAAAAGGTATAACTTTTTCTGTAGATGTTGAATTGAGGTCATTTAAGTATGCTTTCGAAGAGAACTTTGAGTTTTAAAACTTCTATAAAGACCCTGAGGAGAGATTTTGCTATTTAAAGGGACAAATTTTCACATTTCTGTAGGTTTCCTATGAACGTCCGCCTAACGGACATGCTGTGCCTCCAAATAGACATAAGCGGAGCTAGAAAGGTGGAAAACCTGAGAATGTCCACCCAGCAGACATTGAGTCCGTACAATGGACATTTACTAGCCATTTGGACGAAAATTACTCTGAAAGATAGTATATATAGGTATATGCCCACCCTACGGACATAAGGTCCGCCTAACGGATATAGATCTGATGAAATTGTGAGAATGAAAATGTGAAATGAATGAAAGTGATCTTATGAATGCTAGTGAGATTCAAAGGAGATGAATGATGAGTATTAAGTAAATGTGAATGAGAATTGGGGATTATGAGTGCATATAATGTTAGAAAAGAAATGACGAGAAATTGATTTATGATATTAGAATAACTAAGTGTTCTTGAGGTGCAAGCCTAAGAATAAACTAGACACATACAAAGGATAAAGATTGAATGATGAACTTAGAATGATCATGTACAAATGAAGTGTAAACCTAAGTTTAAGTAGACGTATATGATTCATGAAATGAGAATGAGCATAAGATGTGAATTTAGGTAATATACCTGGGATTGTCATTCAGTATGCATTATACATAACACATATACATATGTATGTGATTAAGTATTCATAAGATTGTGTAATTAATAATATGTGTGCAATATGTGTATTGCATCATGTTGATATACATGATAGAACGTCCGCATCCAGATGTTTCCAGATTATGAAAGCTAATGCTAATCTGGAGCATACTGTGATTCGACCTAGATGGTCTCATTTTTATTGTTTATTATGTTTTAAATTCTATATTGAATTACTACTGAATGTGAATGTGATTGAGACAATACCGAACATAAATAATCCGAGGAGTTTGATAAATGTGAAAATCATTGGAACTGTTCCTTGAATGTGAATTTGAATGAATAAGTGATACTCAACATTATTGTTGAATGCTGGACCAAGGTCCAATGATAAATGTGAATGTGAATGTGAAACTACAATCAAGTGACTGATTGAATATATATGAATATGATGCATTTTAGTACATGAAAGCATAAACAGATAAAGGTTGTTATGACCGGAGTAGCCACCGAAAAAGAACTTAAAGCTTATAAAGTAAAAAAAAGGCACTTAAAGCTCAGAGAGTGATTAAGAGCCAAAGGCTCACTATGTAAAATGAGCCCTGTATCCCCAACGGATAAGGGACAGTTACTAATGAGCTCGATATCTGCAATGGATACAGGACAGTTACAGGCACTCGATCACAACAATAACAATTAAAAGTGAGTCTCATGAGCATTTCATATACATTTGATATGTATAATTTAAAGTGGTTGAAATAAATGGTTTGAATGATTTCTGAATGTGAATTATGATTTAAATGAATATGAAATGAATGTGACTTAACATGTTGAATTGATGAAGTGATGTGAATTTTATGAGTACATAAATTGATGTGATATGTGATTGAGTGAGCCATCAAGGATGGTCCACTCACTGAGTTTGCAAAACTCAACCTAATATTTGCAACATTTTTCAGGCTTAGAGAAGATCTCCAATTAGATAAATTGGCGTCTAGCTATTGCATTTGAGTAAGGTAGAGGTTGGGATCAGTTCGTGTCAGCATAGAATTTTCCTTTTTTTGGTATTAAAGAATGTATTATGCAAATATTGTACCACGTGTATCTAAATAATTCTGTTTTGTAATGACTTTACAAACTGGAAATATTTGTAAATGAGATTGCTCAATGAGTGTAATAACAATTGTGAGTATGATGTTTACGAAAAGTGGGCCCAAATTTTGATTAGTGGTTTTTGGTAATATACGTGTGATGTTTGAAAAGAAAAAATTTCAAGGAGTTTAATTGTTTGACTGTTCTAGCGTGCCACCCTAGTAGAATATGTTCTCGAATGCTATCGAAGTGTTAGGGAATATGCCCTATGAAAGTGGTGTGCTACAAAGAATCTCTAGATTTAACTTGATTCCCCTCCTTGTGTGCTACAAAGAATCTCCGGCTTCAATTTGATTCCCCTCCTTTCCCTACCTTTCAGTTTGGTATAGTTCTCAATTGTCTCAAAACCGACTTGCGCTGTCATATATAAAATAACCATCTTTTATTTTTTATCGCTTTTTTTCTAAAAGTTACGTCTTTGTTCCTTTATCGCATGCCCTTTTCGTCTTTGTTGGGAAGTAAGACTCTGTGGGTTGGAGTTGTTGTAAGTTTATAAAACTGTTAAAAAGCTCAAGTCTTTTTTTTTAATTTGTATTATTTCCTTGATTACTTAATGATTATTTGTGAGCATTAAACTTGACAAGGTTTAATTCAGAAAAAACCATCAGTTTTGTTCCCCTGATGGTGAATTTGAGTTGATGAAGTAAGCCTTTAATCTCTTGGCATTATCATATACTCTTGCAATTAGTGTTAAATTGTTTACATCATGCCATATTTCGAGTTGTCAAGAGTTTTTCTTGTGGTGTTTCCCTTTTTCAACTGCAGCCTTTTCTTTATCAACTGTGACAAATTTCCAAAGTAGCAAATTGTTCTATCAAGTTATCCATATGCTGAATGAATAAAAAGTGTGAAAGGTGGTTGATCATGAACTCATTAAATAGAATCATGAAGTGGTTGATCCCAGAAAGGATCTGATTTAATTTGATTTGTTTTATATGCTACTATAATGGTCTGTCGATCAGGATTTAGATTTTTTTTAAAAAATTTATAGGTGCATCATCCCCTGACATAACGGTAACTTCTCTTTTTTAACTACGAAGGGCATTAATGAGGTTCCCAATGATGAGTCACGTTTCTAGACTTTCATCATTGAAATGTATCATTCTTACTTAATCTTCCATCAGTTCTCAAATAAGAATATAAAAATTGTAAATATAGTTTCCTTCCTTCACTTATTTATTTTTTCTCATTGTACTTGGATTTTGTCTGAAGCATATAGTCATGCTGTGTTCCCGTTATTCCTATTATAATATGCAATCAGCTATAGGTGTGCAAATTATGTTTGAAGTGCAAATTATGTTTGAAGTCTTAAATTGACCTGTGTTGCTATCAGGTGAAGAGTGTGTTTGGTGGCAAAATGTTTGCCTTTGGAGTTGTCATAAAAATTCTTGTACCAAAACAAACAACTAAGACAAGCTTTCAGGTGATGTCAGGTCAGACAAAATACAATGCTGCAATTGATTGTTTGGTTTGGAAGTGAGTACAAATTCCTTCTTTAACTTTGATGTTTATGTTCTTAGTGTTCCTTATAATTATTAGATTGAAATTAACCTCATGTTATGAACTAGGCTTCAAAATTAAACTCAATTATCTTTGATCAAACATACTGATCGTTCAGCTAGCTCATTTTTGTTACCTCACTAATCATAATGTTAAATTTATAATTTCCCTTATTAGAATCTTTTCCATGTTTAGATTTTTTCTTTAATTTGGATATTACTATTCAATGGCACATTCATGCAACAATTCCATGATAAAAGTTTCCCGGTCAAATAGAGCCAACCCTAAGTGCTAAAGTTGAGTTAGTTTCCACAATGGCAGAAAAGAAATCTTGGACAAGGCCTCCAATTCAGATGGAATTCCAGGTGCCTAATTTATTATACATTGTTATTTAACCAAGATAAAGTCTATTGCAGTAATGAGTATGCATTAAGTCACACATCAAAACTCTATGTTGTGGCATGTCAAGATTTGTTATAGAGTTTGGGTAGTATTTTCATATTATAAATGTCGAATAATATTCATCTTTTATCGTCTTTAATTATTGGGTGTGCAGGTTCCCATGTTTACAGCAACTAGCTTATGGGTTCGCTTCTTAAATGTACGCCATTTTTTAACTCAATACTGAATTTAGGTCGATATCCAAAAGTTCAGCAGTGACATATAGTGATTGTCTGTAGGTATGGGAGAAGAGTGGTTATGATACAATTGAGAGGGTTCGTTACATTACCAAAATAGGCTCATACGAGATTAAACTATAGATGGTGAGGGATTTTGTGGTAGAGAGACTTTTTTTTGTGTAAATTTGAACACAAATGGTGGTCATTGACCATATCAATTTGGGGGTTTGACTTTCTTGAAGAAAGTTGTGAACATATGTCATACCTGTGATGTGGTGAGAAGATGTACAAGTTGAAAATTTTGTTTTCCAAGTTTTTGGATTCATTTTGTTCTTTTATTTGTGTTGTATTTGTCCACACCAATATTTACGGAAGCAGAGTAAAAGATTGAATCCTGTTGGAAGAGGTTTACGCTCTTTTATAATATTATAAGCTTGTTTTTTTCTCAAGTATGGTGGTAAGCATTTTTTAGATTTTTCGTGGTTGCTTCTAATTTTTGCAATTTGATGAATTCTCCCTTTTTGTTTTTTTGGTGTTGTTTTCTGCTTGACAAAGGTCCAAGTTTTTCTAGTCCAGTGGCTGCTTTTTCAAATTCCATGATTTCTAACAATCTTTGCCTCTCCTTTTTGACCTTGGAAGTCTTAAGTTCTCATGTATAACAATGCCTCTAAAGTCTCTAAAGTGTCCTCAAGTGCATTGACTGAATTTGTATCCTGTTGTGACTTGAACTTGCATGCATAGTCTGAAATGAGACATAAAATTGAAGTTGAACTGTTCCCATTTTTGAAAGCTTGGGGTTACTTGTAATGGACGCATCTAGCCTTTGATTCATAGTAGTAAAATTGACTATTACAATCGCACAAACTTTCAATAAAAAAATAAAAAAATAAAATAAAAATATATTATTATTATCATCATCATCATCATCATCATTATCATTCTTATTTTATTATTAAATTCCTTATTATTATTATTAATCTTTCTTCTTCTTCTTCTTCTTCTTCTTATTATTATTATTATTATTATTATTATTAAATTACTACTTATTATTATTCTTATTCTTATTTTTATTATTAC